>OY757013.1:36029076-36219883 GCA_963580285.1 Lucinisca nassula
GTATATTTACTGTCTTTGCATATAATTGGTTTGCTTGCGGGACAAATATGTTCAGTTTGAGAAACTGATTTTCTTTCCTAGAATGATAAAAAAAAAATCAAACCATGTTAAAAAAAAACAGAAGTGAAGGCAATGGTCGCCTGTATTGCTTGCATATTTTTTTCATACGTGGTTCTTAGCCATCAAACATAATAATATCGTAGTCAACTGCAAAAGCGCAGATCAGACTGTGCATTTGCACACGCTGATATTCGTCTGTATTTTTGCTCACAAGTTTTTTGTTCCAGTTTCAAACGCGGTTCATAACCATTAAAGGCATTTATTCTTGATTATTGAGAACTATCGTTTCATTACAAAATATTATGTAGCCCTCAGAGGTGACTGAAAAAAAGTCCTCTGTCTTCAACAGGTAAGGGGCCTCCTGGGGCCTCCTTGGGGAAAATCAATAAAATACTTACTGTTGACTGGTGTACGTTATTGATTTTCCTCTTAAGTGCCTTAGTCAGGGGATACAACAAGAGCTACTAATCAACCTATTAAGGGCCACCTTTGATCTGCTATAGTCTGAAGGTTATCAGTGTTGGAAAACAGGTAACCAGACCCCCTGACCTTGAAAGGTCAGGGGGGTCTGGTTACCTGTTTTTCCAATATTGACAATATGCAAGCTGGGAGCCAGCAAATAATGCAAATGTGGTGAATACAGATACATTGTAAACTTTATCTCCGAAAAAAGTAAAATTTTAAGATGATGTTGGTTGGTTGATTTGAGGTTTAACGTCCCCGTCAAAACTGTAAAGGTCACTTTGGAGACGTTGCTTCCAATTGTGTGGGACTTTTACCCAACATTGAGATGAAATGACATCTCAAGCCCTGTCGCCCAATGAAACCAATAGGGTTTATTAGCATGGACGGTCCGCCTCGCACCGCGGTTCCTGGGCAGGCTTAGATCCTCTAAGCGGTTTACCAGTACTAGTGTGCGGGCCGGATTCGGCTCTGCGTGGAAGCATCATGCAGCCCATATATTTCTTCAAGCCCCTATGGGCGGGGGCTGAAATTTTACGATAAAAAAAAAAAAAAAAAAGAAAGATTATATTTTTCTTACTTCTGCTCAAAATATAGATTGTGGATACTCGTTAGAACCGCCTCATCGAGGCGGTTCTAACGAGTACCCACGATTTATATTTTAGAGCATGCAATATGAAAAATAAGGTTAAACCCTGTAAACCACAGTTTTACTAATAGTATATAAAAGTGGGGTTCAAGGGGGTCAAAATTATATAGGCGTGTTTTCGTGATGAATGTTTCAATGAACTTATTTCTGTAACAGAGCAAGCCTTTTATCCGAGCATCTAATCCAATTAATCGATCGCCATTCAATAATCCTCAATTAACCTGGCGTTTGAAAGGTGTCATAAAGAATGTTAAAGACAATATTAAGCGTTTAACACTGATATTAGGACAATTACTAAAATACTACTAAACGAATAGATAAACAAGAAAACCATGAGGTCCTGATCGCTCCGGTACTAATAAATAGGTCAAGGCCAACCTGGGGTCATTATTTATAAAATATTGTAGTACTCAGTAACCTCAGTACTCGGTTTAAGAAATCGGACCATTTGAACAAACTTTCAATCACCCATTACCAAGACAATTGTATATAAAATTTAAGTTGAAAAAGTGATGGACACCTGGGCCAAGGCGCTGAATGACCTTGACATTTAAAAGCATTCACAGACATTCTTACAGTACCTACTTTCATTTCATAATCAGAACAGTTTTCGAAGAATAAGTACAAAAGCAAAAGCCTGGCCTTGTCCAAAGATAGGTCAAGGTTAACCTAGGTTCATCGATGGAACAAATTTGGTTGTACTCAGTCACCTAAAGTTACATACTAAGTTTCAAGGCAATTGACCAAGAGGCTCTGGAGAAGAATTTTAGAGGTTTTACCATATTTGGGCATTGTGGCCATCTTTGTCATGTGACCTGAACCATTTGAAGAAACTTTCTATCACGAAAACACGCCTATATAATTTTGACCCCCTTGAACCCCACTTTTATATAGTAAAACTGGGGTTTACATGGGTAGACCTTATTTTCTTATTTCTACTCTAAAATATAGATTGTAGGTACTCGTTAGAATCGCCTCGATGAGGCGGTTCTAACGAGTGCCCACAATCTATATTTTGAGCAAAAATAAGAAAAAATGTCACAATTTTTCATCTTAAAATTTTCATTTTTCGGCGATAAAGGGGGCAATGTATTTGTATAGGCGTGTTTTCGTAATGCGTTCTGCCATTGTCAGGAAGCTGCATATAAAATTTAACTGAAATTAGCTCTTCAATTCTAGATGTCAATACACCTGCAATGCCATCAAATGACTTGACCTTTGACATTCATATACATTCATATGACAAAAAGCACAATAGTTTTCGAAAAAAATGACACTGTTTAACCATTTTCCCTTTCAAAAGCCTTTAAGGGACGCTGTAAAATTGGTCGAGGTCAACTAGCGCCATTATTTCAACAAATCTGGTAGTATTCAGTCACCCAATGCTACATAAAACGTTTTGAGAAAATTGGAACAGTACTTTAATTAGAATGAGATCATTTACATGGTTTACCATGTTTGGGTATGGCAGCCATCTTGGTCATGTGACCTGGCTCATTCAATCAAGGTTTCATTCCACAATTGTCAGGAGGTTGTATATGCAATTAAATTGAAACTGGACGGATGTTTAAGAGAAAAGGTGATCTGAAATGTTGATGGAACCTCAATTCAAATGAATTTGGGCCCGGAGCTTTGAATCACACAGAGCTTTGGCACTCATATATGTTCATTTTATACATGTACCTACCCTTATGTCATAGACCATACTAGTTTTTGAAAAATGAATTGTTCTACCTTTTCCCCATTGAAAAGCCTAAGGAACCACATTTGACCTTGCTGTAAAATAAGTCAAGGTCAACCTACATGTAGGGTTATCATTTGAAAAAAAAATTCAAAAAATAACAAATAAGCAACAAACAACAACAAAAAAACTTGGTAGTATTCAGTCACCCAACACAGCCTACCAAGTTTCAAGGCAATCGGCCCGGCCCATTAAATCCCGAGAAAAAGATTTTTTTTAGGGTTTTGCAATATTTGGCCATGTTGGCCATCATGGTCATGTGACCTGCACCATTTCATCAAAGTTTTGTTTCCCCATTGTCAGGAGGTTGCATGTGCAATTTAATATTAATCAGCCGAAAGGAGAGAATGTCTATCAGTTGAAAGGAGAGAATGGCTTTCAGCAGAAAGGAGAGAATGGCTATCAGCAGAAAAGAGAATGACTATTAGCAGAAAGGAGAGAATGGCTATCAGCAGAAAAGAGAATGGCTATCAGTAGAAAACAGAATGACTATCAGCAGAAAGGAGAGAATGCCTATCAGCAGAAAAGAGAATGACTATTAACAGGAAGGAGAGAATGGCTATCAGCAGAAAAGCGAATGCCTATCAGCAAAGAGGAGAGAATGGCTATCAGCAGAAAAGAGAATGACTATCAGCAGAAAGGAGAGAATGGCTATCAGCAGAAAGGAGAGGGTGGCTATCAGGAGAAAGGAGAGAATGGCTATCAGCATAAAGGAGAGAATGGCTATCAGCAGAAAGGAGAGAACGGTTATCAGCAGAAAAGAGAATGACTATCAGCAGGAAGGAGAGAATGAATTTCAGCAGGAAGGAGAGAATGGCTATCAGTAAGAAGGAGAGAATGGCCATCAGCAGAAAGGAGAGAATGGCTATTAGCAGAAAGGAGAGAATGGCTATCAGCGGAAAGGAGAGAATGGCTATCAGCGGAAAGGAGAGAATGGCTATCAGCAGAAAGGAGAGAATGGCTATCAGCAGAAAGGAGAGAATGGCTACCAACAGAGAGGAGACAATGGCTATCAGCAGAAAGGAGAGAATGGCTATCAGCAGAAAACAGAATGACTATCAGCAGAAAGGAGAGAATGCCTATCAGCAGAAAAGAGAATGACTATTAACAGGAAGGAGAGAATGCCTATCAGCAGAAAAGCGAATGCCTATCAGCAGAGAGGAGAGAATGGCTATCAGCAGAAAAGAGAATGACTATCAGCAGAAAGGAGAGAATGGCTATCAGCAGAAAGGAGAGGGTGGCTATCAGGAGAAAGGAGAGAATGGCTATCAGCATAAAGGAGAGATTGGCTATCAGCAGAAAGGAGAGAACGGTTATCAGCAGAAAAGAGAATGACTATCAGCAGGAAGAAGAGAATGAATATCAGCAGGAAGGAGAGAATGGCTATCAGTAGGAAGGAGAGAATGGCCATCAGCAGAAAGGAGAGAATGGCTATTAGCAGAAAGGAGAGAATGGCTATCAGCAGAAAGGAGAGAATGGCTATCAGCAGGAAGGAGATAATGGCTATAAGCAGAAAGGAGAGAATGGCTATCAACAGAGAGGAGACAATAGCTATCAGCAGGAAGGAGAGAATGGCTATCAGCAAAAAGGAGAGAAGGCTATCAGCAAAAAGGAGAGAATGGCTATCAATCTCCGCAAAAGAATCTTGCTCATCTGGTGGAGATCAAATTGTGACCTCCTGATCACGAGTCAATTGTGACATGTGACCGTGAATTGTATGGTCATACGGACATGGCCATATACAAACCTTATGTTCTGCACAATTGATCTGTAATTCTAACAATTCCTTCTAAGTAAGTTCCAGTTCCTGTTGAGCTCTCTGCCACTGCCAAGAAACAGAACACAAATAAAATTTAGATGAGACACTTAACTAACTTCAGCAGATGCAAAATCTTGCGCTCAAACCATGTATCCTAAATATTCAGACACCTTAACACCTTACCATACTTGTTCTAAACTTTGAACATTCAACAAGTACACATTACTTACGACCTGATGTTCTGTCTTTTTTTTTTTTTTTTTTTGGGGGGGGGGGGGGGGGGGGTTGGGGGGGGGGGTTGGATTTTATGACCCTTTCAAAATTATCTCACTTGTGTTGAACAAATCGTTAATCAGAGGTGCTCAAAAACCTGAGTACCTTGAGAAAAACCATCTGACCATCCGTTGCAGAACCTGGCGTCTCACTTGTGTCCCAAGTGAGGCTAGATCCATAGCAGTGAGAGACCTAATGATTAAGAGTCAGCGCTCTTACCCACTAGCCATGGAGATCCGTTTATCTAAAATAGCTGGATGAGTGGCAAACAGTGTAAACGCCGATAAGATGCAGCGTTCTGTGGTCTCTCATCTGGGTTTACCTCAGGACTTACTGTCAGGCTTCTTGAAACAAGTCGCCCAGCGTGCAACAATCGCTCATCTGAGAAATGATTCTGGCCAAATTCGAACTCATCTGAGATATTATGCTTGTCGTTTCAAAAAGATCAGATAGAAAACAGCAGAGAAAAAGTGAAGACACCGTTTTTCGCTCTTACTTATACTAAAGGACAGGTAACTCTAAAGCCGTTGGTCCTGCGAGGCCCAAATTCGAACTCGACATAGACTGTGTACCTCTCCTTTTATTTTTATTTTTATTTTTTTTTCAAGTTTGATAAAGATCAGATCAGAAATGACTGAGAAAAAGTTGGAGACGTCGTTTTTCCATTGAAAGCCTATGGTAAAACTTTTAACTCTCAAGGGAACGTAACTGCGAAACCGGTTGACAGATTCAAGCCGAATTCGGATTCATCTGAGATATTATGTTTGTCCTTGTTTAGGAAAAGTTTCAAAAAGATAAGATCGAAAACAGCTAAGAAAAAGTGGAAACACCATTTTTCGCTTATTTTTTTATGCTCAAGGGCAGGTACCTCTAAAGCCCTCGGTCCTGCGAGGCCCAAATTCGAACTCGACGTAAACTGTATGCCGCTCCTGGTTATCTGCAAGTTTGATAAAGATCAGGTCAGAAATGGCTAAGAAAAGTTGGAAACGTCGTTTTTCCATTGTAAGCATATGGTGAATATTTTCACGCTCAAGGGAACGTAACTGCGAAACCGGTTGTCAGATTCCAGCCAAATTCGAACTTATCTGAGATAGTATGCTTGTTCTTGTTTAGTAAAAGTTTCAAAAAGATCAGACCAAAAACAGCTGAGAAAAAGCGGAGACACCATGTTTCGCTTAGTTTTACGCTGAAGGGCAGGTAACCCCAAAGCCGTTGGTCCTGTGAGGCCCAAATTCGAATTCTACGCAGACTGTATGCCTTTCCTGGTTATCTGCAAGTTTGATAAAGATGGAGAAACATTGGAGGCATTGTTTTTCCCATTTTAAGTATATGGGATGTGTTTGTTACCATGGCAACCACAGTTCTGATCAAAACTGGTTCAAAACCTAAAGCAGTCAATCCCCCAACCCAGTGGTGCTGCACATTAAATTTGATCAAGGTTGGCCGGTTTGTAACTGAGGTAAGCCTATTGAAGTTCAAAGGTGTGGACGATGGACGCCGAACGACGGACGGAGGCGGATGCCTGCGGCTCAGGTGAGCTAAAAAGTGTTGGTGTGCACTTTATTAGAATGTGAAACAATTAAGGTGAATATGGTACATGGCTGCCATGGCTACAAAAATAAACATTCTTATTTCTTTTTTAACCATTATCCTGCTGAATAAATTAATTTAGCCACATCAATTTCTGACTATCCACCAATATACATGTATTCACACACTGTATGACAGTGTAGATCCTGATCAGATGGCTTCTTTAGTTGCCATATGATCTGGATCTACACTGTGTTGTCGTGTTCAGCAGGATAAGGATTAATTTATGGGGAATAAAATTTAGGGACAAAAAGAAGGAAGAAAAAAAAAAAGATGATCAGACTAATGCTGGAAGTTGGTGGGGATTCGAATTCGGATAAACAACTACCTCCGGTCCAATCCTGTAAAGTAGTGTGTATGGCTAACTATATAAGTATAGCACATGAACCAAACTAACACATCATCACTATTCATTCATTGATTTTCATCAGACAATTCCAGTCTCGGCTCTCGATTCATCAAGATCAAACCCCAGCATGTCTGTCACGATGAAAGAATATCGACTTCCAGAGCCACTTGTGGCTTTCTTGCAGTCATGCCGACTGCATGGGGTGCCTGAAGTGACCACAGACCTTCAACACCAGTGCGTGACTGTCAGCCTCCGCTGGGATCTGAGCAGATCCAAGAAGACAGTCAAGAACCAACAACCCAGACTACAACAAGCAGCGCCTCCAGCTGTCAAGACAGTCCGCACAACCACTGCGACCATCACAAGGAAACAGAGGCCGCAGACAACAGCCAGCGCCGAGCCAGCGCCCACGATACAGAAACCGACGCTCCGGTCAACGCCGTCATCGCCAGTACCAGCTCATCCCCAGCCCGAGAAAAGTTCACAGCCAGCGATCACCATTCCATCACCCACAGAGAGACCAAAAGCACAAAGTCGCTCGTCACCTGCCCAACCCACTGGAAGAGGAAGAATCTGGACGTCGGAAGAAAAAGACTACGAGAAACTGCCACCCAACCCACAACAACCATGGCATGAGAAATATCACCTGGGCAGAGCCTGGGTGGCAGTTTCCTCCGACTCCCCCTCCACCATCCTAGAATTGCACCGCGTAAAAAGACCAAACGAAACGATCAACGTGGACCTTGCCGTATATGACTTCAAGACAACAGATACACCTTCCTTCCTAATTTACAAGGGACCCACTTCAAAGTACTACGACGAGCACATCTACAACTCCATCGAAAAATGCACTGAAGAGACCCCCCCCCCCCCACCTGAACAAGAAGAGAACCCAGAAGGTCCACAAGCTATTCCTTGATACGGCGATGACGGAGGGAGTGATAGTTAGGAGGGCGCATCCCTCCTAAACCTGCACCGATCGAGATTGTGAACTTAGGGCCGCATGCCCGAAAACCCTGTTTACCATGGGTATTGCAAGGCTACTTCATGTGTAGCCAGTCCGACGCCAATCACGCTGTCCTAAGAGAGAGCAACATGGCCTAGTTTGCTCGGGCGAAACAGAGAAATCGCGATTTGCAGCCGAAATTGACATTGATTTCTCTGTTGCTTCATGCCCACTTTTGACCTGGCGTTCAAAATTCAAAATTACAGGGCTTCTATTTTACCTAGGGGAGGGCACTGACAGACCAGCACGATTCGTATTCCGCTGACCACTGCCGCGATTCTCAGCCCAGCAGCACTAAAACTTAACTTCCTTGCTTTCCTCCTCTACCACGGCCAGACGGGCACTGGCTATGGAACACGATTTGCAGGTCGGAATTGACCATGCAGCGATTGACAGCCCACAACTATTTGGAGACGCCATCAAAAACCACGGAAACTTACAGACCACTTTCACCTTTATTTATTATTATTATTATTTTTTTATTTTTCAGAAAGTGGGACACCTAATCCTGGACACGGTCTAGGGGTAGTCCCTATGTGCTTACAGCGCCCGGTTACCTTAAAAACCAGTTCAGTCAGTCAAACTCAAACAGATGTTTGTGGGTTCAAGTCGCAGTCAACATCAAACAGCCACTTCTAAGATTTGCATAAATTATTTAGCAGTTTTAAGATTATATTTTAATGATATAATTCATTTTCTAGTCTTCTTTGACATCTAAGGATCACTTGCAACATGTTTTTATTTTTTATTTATTTTTCTTTATTTGAAAAAATCAGATAGATTATACTCTAATTAAAATCACAAACAGCTGGAATCCCATAACTGTGGAGTCTGATCTGAGTCATTAATCGCTGCAAGAATCAACTATGGACTCTTTAACAGAGCCACAGAATTGTAAGTTAAGTCACTGATCTGGCTGCAGGAATACACCGGCTGATCTGAATCTGCATCAAAAACAAGTTGTACATTTTTTGCTGTGCTGCAACCCTAAATTCTGAATAGTTATAACATATTGGTTCAAATTCACAAACTGATCAGACGGCTATCTTATATGGTTACTGTGGTTAAGCTAGACATAGTTGCACATGGCACAGGGCTCAGTTGTTCAAAATTAACAATGTTTCTAGTTATTAACATATCATTAACCCTTTGTAGGCGGGACGGCCTCCGCTCGTCG
The DNA here is from genome assembly GCA_963580285.1 of Lucinisca nassula. NCBI lineage: Eukaryota > Metazoa > Mollusca > Bivalvia > Lucinida > Lucinidae > Lucinisca > Lucinisca nassula. Next base: position 36,038,143 of record OY757013.1, read on the forward strand.
GGGCTTGAAGAAATAGATGGGCTGCATGGTGCTTCCGCGCAGAGCTGAAACCGACCCGCACACGAGTACTGGTAAACCGCTTAGAGGATCTAAGCTTGCCAAGGTAAAGCGGTGCGAGTCGGACCGTCCATGCTTATAAACCAATTGGGTTTCATTCGGCAGCAGGGCTTGAGATGTCATTTCATCTCAATATCGGGTGAAAGTCCCACAAAATTGGAAGCAACGTCTCCAAAATGACCTTTACAGTGTTGACGGGGACGTTAAACCTCAAATCAAACAAACAAACAAAAACGATTTGCAGGCGGGAAACCCCTAAAAGGGTACTTTGGCAAACAGCGCAGGCCCTGATCTCTGATCAGGAGGCCCTGATCTCAGGGCCTACAACACTATTTGCCAACTGAATTTTCTGTCAATAATAGAAAAATAGGCCTACCACCCCTAATATGACAAATGGACTTGCCCAGCATATAGCAATGGAAGAGTCCACTATTATACAATGGGTTAAACTTTTAATCATCTGAGCGTAATAGCTCAGTGGTTAATATATAGTACACTTGCCTCTGATACTAGAGGCCGCCGGTTCGTTTCCCGGGGGCGGTGATTATTTCGGTGTCCGAACACGCTCCATTGCCATCATTTGCAGGGATGAATGCCAAAAAGTGCACCGTCCTTCGGGCCGGGACGTTAACTGGAGGCCCCCTATGCAGGAAGAGTCATAGCATGATCTCCAGTGCAGGTTAAAGAGCCTGCCGTAATTATATGATTACTGTGTAGGCTGTCAACCCTGCAACCTGGAGTGTATGTAATGACGGTACACCCCCGAGTAATGGTCAAATGTGACCGATCTAGTAGAAAGAAAGAAGAAGAAAAAAAAAATGATGCTTTAATTTTCTGATTATTCTATATTTAACAGACCTGGAGTTACCACTATCTATTTATAGCTAAATATTCTATACATAGATTGCTGCCGTGAATAATTTGTATAAAATACTGTTTTTCAAAGCTTTACAATCTGAAATGGCAATAAGAACCGTATCAGAATCAGAATCAGAATTGTTACTGGTGACACGTCAAATGACATTCATACACCAGGACCTGTGATGTGGGAAGTTAGTCCCTAGCTCTAACCAAAGAGGTAAATTTAGCTACACAATCATCAGCACCTTCAGCTGTCGAGATAATCGAATCGGGAAGGGCATTCCAATCTCTAATGGTTCTGGGGAAGAACGACTCTTTATAAATGTCGGTTCTTGCGCTAAGGGTCTGAAACGCCAACGAATGGTGATTTCTACAGTGTCTAGCTGGGGGAACAAGGTCATCTGTTGGAATGCTGGCAGCACCCTTTAGACCTTTGTATAAAAGGATTAGCCTACTGTCTTTTCTCCTTTTCTTGAGAGACTCCCATTTTAATTTTCCAAGTATTCCAGTCATGCTCCCAGTTTCAAAGCAGTAATTGCCTGTTACAAATCTAGCAGCTCTATTCTGAACTTTCTCAATTTCATCATTAAGGACCACTCCACTGGGGTCCCAGATACAACTACCATATTCCAAGATTGGGCGAACAAGACCTTTATATGCTGCCTCTTTTACATCCTGAGGGCACTGATGAAGATTTCGCCTCAGGAAACCAAGCGTTCTATTTGCCTTAGTACACATGTTGCTAATATGAGTATTCCATCTCAAGTTGTGTGAGATTGTCACTCCAAGGTATTTAATGGAGTCCACATTTTCGAGGACCGTTCCCTCTAAGGTGTAAGAAGCCTCAACTTTATTAGATCTCTTCCTAGTTATCTGCATAATATTGCATTTAACTGGCTGAAATCTCATGCCCCATTTACGTGCCCAACATCCTAATCTATCTATGTCAGTCTGAAGTTTCAATGAGTCATCTGTATCTCTAATTTCCCGGTAACAAACACAGTCATCTGCGAACAGTCTTATTTCTGAGTCAATGTCAGTGGAAATATCATTGATGTACAGGGAGAACAAAAGTGGACCAAGAACGGTCCCTTGCGGGACTCCAGACAAAACTGGAGCCCACTCCGAAGATTCACCATTAACAACAACCCGCTGTTTTCTGTAGCAAAGAAAGGAATCTATCCATTTGAGGGTCTTTCCCCCAATTCCATAACCAAATAACTTAGATTTAAGTAGTTCATGAGGAGGGGTGTCAAAGGCCTTCTCGAAGTCCAGAATAAATGTGTCCACCTGTCCCCCTTTGTCCAAGATTTTTGCCCAGTCATTAATAACTGTGCTTAGCTGAGTTTCACAACTGTGCCTTTTCCTAAATGCATGTTGCCTGTCTGACAAAAGTTTATGCTCGTCCAAGTGGGCCATGATGTTTGAGCAGACTATATGTTCCAGCAATTTACACAGAACACAAGTCAGAGACACAGGGCGATAATTACGGGCAAGAGCCCTATCTCCTTTTTTGAAGAGTGGACAAATGTTTGCTAAGAGCCATTCTTTGGGGATTTCACCCGTATCAAGAGACTGTTGAAACAAGTGTGCGAAAACTGGACCCAACTCATTTGCTAGTTCCTTCAGGACTCTGGGATGAAGCTCATCAGGTCCTAAGGCCTTACTGGGATTTAAGCCTTGAAGTAATTTGATCACTCCTGCAGCTGTCACAACAATATTATTCATGAATGGGGCCGATCTTCCAGTCAATGGAACCTCCGTGAACTCAGTTTTATTAAACGCATCATTGAATTGACCAACTAGTTCCTCTGCCCTTTCAGAGTCTGATTCAGCAACCCCGTCCCCTCCTCTTTTATTAAGGGGCGGGATGCCTTGCCTGTCTTTCTTCTGGCTATTAATATATCTGTAGAAGTCTCTGGGATTTGCCTTTACATCACCTACCAAGTTATTCACATACAAATCATGCTGATTTTTTATATCAGTCTTGATTTCACGTCTCAAGTTTTCAAATTTTGTTCGGAGTTTACCAACTATAAATCTGAAAAAAAAGACAATAACGGACAAAGGATATTATGCCACAATAAAATACCATCAATGTTAAATTAAATGATAACTACTTTGGTATGTAAATTATAAACCTATTGGATTGTTGTTCAGCAAAATGTGGTGTTTATATATCAGGAAGTGTGCAGTTTACAGTATCATTGGACCGGAGGTAGTTGGTTATCCATTCGAAATTGTCCGACTACCAGCATTAGTCTAATCCTCTTTTTCTTGATTTTTTTTTTCTAGATTCCATAACAGAGCAGGCTGCTCTCATGAAATCAGACAATTTATTGACCAAGATACAAAATATTTATTACGAATTTTCGGCTCACATAGGAGCATATACAGATGTATCATAATGTAACTATACTAACAAATGAATAATCTAGGAAAGAGTTCCAAATGACAGATCCTCAAAAGAAAGCCAAAAACAATAGAACAAGACATAAATGACCTGTATGATTTAGAAAAGGTTGCTTTTCATAAACCTGTATCAACCTATTCCCCGGGTATGTTTTCACTGGTGCATTCATTTTTAACAAGGTGCCCACCATATGCCCCCGACAAAGTGGCCCAGAGCATACAGCCAGTACCCTCCAGGATTACTTCGACCAGCGGATTCGGTGCACACATCATACTGTGTACCCAAGACAACCCCCTTGTTAAGGGGGCGCTTGCATACCCATCACTAAAACATTCCGCCAGTATTGACCAATATTTGGGCTTGATTGTTATCCAATAAGGGAACAGTCATTATTTACCAGCCTGAGGGGTTGGGTGAATTCGGCAGAAGTGTGGGGTGGGGGGGGGGTGAAGTTGGGGTGCAATATAAAAATCAAAGCGCCAAAAGGCACTGAAATGACAGGTTATATGAGAAATTCGTGAATTGTGTGTGAATTCGGGTTTAACGTCGCATTCAACAATTTTTTCAGTCATATCACGACGGTGTCTGGTTGCGACAGGGAGCTCACTGCTCACGTTTATAGTGCTGCCTCACTGAAGTATCATGTCCCAGACATATTGCATTATACCACACCCAGTCACATTATCCTGACACTGGATCGACAAGTCCTAGCTCTACCCAGTGCCAAGCGAGGAGCAGCTAGTACCATTTTTAACGACTTTGGTATGTCGCGGCCCGGGATCGAACCCGAGACCTCCAGTTCCCCGGAGCGGACACTCTACCAACTGAGCTATCGGGGCCGTTATTATATATTAATAATATATTAAGGTCTTTATATAAAACAGGTTTCAAATTTACTCTTTTAACCTTCACCACTCCCGGGGCTAATTCAGCAGACGACAAACTGTTGACATTTTTCTTATTTTGTAGCTCTATACATATTTTTTTTTCTTTTCTAAAAATATACAAAAGTACTTTAATGGCGTATTGATACAAATATAAATAATCATAACCCATTTTGTACTGACTGTAACAGTATCACTTATATGACGATTTCATTTCGAAATCCCGGTTCAAAATTAAGGGGTATCAGCTAGAAATATAGGAATTAATTTAGGAAAAAAAGAGCTAACTTTCGACAACAGTGAAGCCCGCAGTGAAGGCCGCGGTTAGACGCCGCCTCCAAGATTCGCCTAAGACCCATTATGCGGTCGCCCGCATAAAATGGGAACTTTCCTTATGTATATTCAATTAACTTTACCCGTTTTGTTTGTAATTTAAGAAAGATCATTTTTGTATTTCGATTACAGATGAAACAAAACATGTAATCAAAATGCGGAAATAAAGCCATGAGAAATAAGTTTTGAGACAGCGAGCATAAAAAGTCAACAAACAACTGACTACCCGTGTTGGTGCGGAGTCATATTTCTAAAGTAGTGGAAGCCGGAAGTTCGGACGTTAAAATTGTAAACATGCAGGACGACGAATAATGACAGAAGGAATCTGTCATTAATTATGGTTGCTGCGGGGCTGAAAATTCAATGTTCATACAGCTGGAGGGGTTGTCACATCAAAATTTATTTTTTTTTTTTTTTTTTCATTGGGAGGGCAACTGTTATATACATCAGTTTTAGTTTTCACTCTTGTTTGCTTGCTCATTTTCTTGATCCCAACACATTTAACACTCCCAAAGGTGGTTCCGGGCCAGAAGACACTTTTTTTTCTTCAGAAAACACAACGAAGGAATAACTGCAATTTTCTAAATAAGCTTTTAAACCAGAATTAGTTTTAATTTTTGGTGGTCTTAAAAGCGGAAGATTACTGTATTAGCGATTAGATGGGGTACGTCTTCTTCTTCTGTTGCTCCTCTTTCGTACACTTTTCTGCATTCTTCTTTTCACATACTTCATATTTTGTGGAAAACAATGCTAAATGACCATCAATGGTTGCTATGGGGCGTCAATTAGAAATCAAAAAGACCTTTAGCTCAATTATTGACTATAGGCAATGGACATGATATGTTGTTATTCTCTTTCTTTCTTCCGGTTTCGCCTTAACCCCAGGAGGGGACACAGACGGTGTATATTACATACACTACATCAGTTTTTCAGGATGTTTTTATCTAAAGGTACCGTAATGATCCTAAGTATTGAGACAGATATGCCTAAGCAAACAGTGCAGACCCAGATCAGACTCAGTCTGATCAGGGTCTAAACTGTTGGCCATTCCGTCACCACTTTTGGAATGAAACAAATTTGTTATAGTCGCAAATTCTCAAGGTGTTCGAAGCTTTATGATATTAACGGTGAATAAAATAACGCACGTCACTGGCGGTGTTGTAGGGTGACAATGTGCCAAAATGTCCACTATTTCTGGTAGTAACCAATACCCCCCCCCCCCCCACCTCGTATAACAAAACATGTCATATACCAAAATGTTCGTCAGCATCCGTAGTATCTGAAGCTGCCGGCATAAATTGGCATAAATGATGGCGAGCTGAGAAATCCAAGATGGCGTCCAATATGGCCGCCATGGCTGTAAATTGCAGTTTTTCGTAAAATATGAATATAAATACCACAAATCATCTTACAAATCTATTTTAATTTATTTTTTGGGGGTAGAAAGAAGATTTGTGCTAGAATATAGATCAACTTTTTAGGTTTGACTTGAAAAACGGTGAAAAAAAAAGATATTTTATTGTTTTTGTGGCTAGTTTCATAGGTGGTACATAAAATCAATTCTGATGTTTCAAAATTTAAACTGTTTTTTCATATCTATTGTTTTATTTTAACTAAGACACTATTCTAAAATACATTTAACACTATTCTAAAATACATTTATGGGTGATTATGACTTTTTTGCCATCAATTTAACCCCAGGATTACCCCACCCACTCCGTTTACCAGTAAAATTCATTCACATAATATTTCCACAAATCATCTTACAAACTTATTCTTATTTATTTTTCTGGTACATGAAGACGATTTGTGCTAGAATATTGATCAACATTTTAGGTTTGACTTGAAAACCGGTGAAATAAAAGACATTTCATCGTTTTTGTGTCTAGTTTCATAGGTGGTACATAAAGGCGATGCTGATGTTTCAAATTTTTAAACAGTTTTTATTTATCTATTGTTTTATTTTAACTAAGACACTATTCTAAAATACATTTAACACTATTCCCAAGTACCTTTATGTTTTGTTATGACTTTTTACCGTCAATTTAGCCCCAGGATTACCCCACCCTCTCAGTTTACCAGTACAATTCATTCACATAAATGCTCACACTCAAGGGATTTGCAGGCGAGGATTTCATTTTAGACAACAAGTAGAAGAAGGCATTGAAACTAATGCTTTGTTCTGTTTTCATACTATATAATATAGCCATTAGGAATCATCACCTCTTTATAACACTGTTTTCGGGATCTGAGCATTAACCGTCTTAATTAAGCAGTGCTACATCCAAACATAATAACAAAATAGTGTTTATCAAATTGATCTAAAATGACTTCTATTGTCATTTTTGCTGTGTAACTGGCTAGGTTTCGGGGCTTATAAAGTGTTGTATCCAAAACTGTGTTATAAAAACGTATTATAAAGAGGATATGCTATACAAATAGGTTATATTCTGTTTGATTTGAGGTACAACGTCCCCGTCAACACTGTATAAGTCATTTTGCATTTTGGAGACATTGTTTCCATTTTTTGTGGGACTTTCCCCGACATTGAGATGAAATGACATCTCAAGCCCCTCCACACATTTAAACCAAATGGTTTTATATGCAAGGATGGTCCAACTCGCACCACTTTTCCTGGGCATGCTTAGAATCTCTAAGCGGTTTACTCTGTATACCATAGGTCTACTGGGTTAGGCAAATTAATCTAAGATTTTATAGCTCCCCATCAAATCGGTAGCTGATATGCACACCAGTCCTGTGCACTAAAAAGAAATTGCTGCTGCTTTAACTAGCCCGGAGACATTTGACTCAGTCCCAAGATCTGAAATCTCTTGAAGCTGGAAGTCTGGTTTAGGCAGAACATGAATTACCTTCTTCTTGCCTGTACTATGTATAGAAGAGCTGGTATCACAACCCATAAGGCAATACAGACAGTATAATTGCCCTTTCATCTGGCTCTAGCTTCCTGAAAACAATGTGAACTGGAATATACCTGGTGCAGTCAGCATGAATACCTTTTCTGCCTGTCATCAGCATAAAGCCGGTTAAAGTGATGCACAAGTAGAAAGAAAACATCGGTATCAGAAATGACAACAAGGGCTACGTTAACTCCAAGAGAACCTGCAACTGCTAGTTGCAAATCATTCTACTATCAGCTTCTTCAGTTTGAATAAAGTTCATGCTGAACAGGAACAACAGCAGCGGAATCTTCAGAGCCTTGTTCTCTTGTTCTCAGGTCAACCTGCACCAACGACAATAGCATTCTTCTTAAGAAGCTCATGGCAATTTTCGTTAAGGTATCTAGTGTAAAGTTCTTGCTTTTACTGCTTAAAAGTATCTATTAATCATCAGTTACTATATTTTCCTCGTAGCCACAGGCGCGTGTGAACAAACACTCTTTCCACACTTTTGTTGGGTCTGTGATTTGAGACTGTTTGCCTCATTCCTGTCAAAACCGATGTGAATGGTAGCTACCCAAATAATGGTAAGAAGACTGTAAGTCCAAAACATAGCAGCCATCTGTTGATATGTCAGTTTGAGACATGATGAATGCTGCAACATTTTAAGTACAGACATCCTGTCAAATACTATACAACCAGTAAGTCTTTCTAGTTTTTCAAGGAAATCCGACTTATTGGTAGACATCATACATTCTTCATCTGTAAACAAACTCGCGTGATCATGAGCATTTTTGAAAGACAAGACCTTGAATGATTGAATGCATAGAAAGCATAAACCTCACCTGTGGCAGTCAGTTCCTCAAACTGGTTTCCCCAGACACCTGTGCCATTAACCTGATATCACTCATAGTCTGGAGTTTTGACCCAGACAAAGGCTCATAAGATTGTTCTTTTGACTGCCTAACAAGATATGGGTATGAGCCTTTCCTGCATGAATGACTCCAATGGCTGTTGACCCATTTTATGGCAACTTATCAAACTTCTCTATCTCTTGAGGAACTTCATATCCAGCAGCTATATTGTCCAAATGTATTCGGCCCCGCCCATCGAGGCTTGAAGAAATAGATAGGCTGCATGATGCTTCCACGCAGAGCTGAATCCGATCGCACATGAGTATTGGTAAACCCCTTAGAGGATCTAAGCCTGTCCAGGCAAAGTGGTGCGAGTCGGACCGTCCATGCTTATAAGCTGTATTGGTTTCAGTGGGTGACATGGCTTGAGATGTCATTTCATCTCAATGTCGGGTAAAAGCCCCACAAAATTGGAAGCAACGTCTCCAAAACGACCTATAGTGTTGATGGGGACGTTAAACTTCAAATAAAACAACAAACAAACAAAAAAAAAAAAAATGTCCAAATGTCAGGGAAAACGGTTCAATAAACTTTAAACTGTCATTGTGAAATAAATCCAGCATCTTGTTAATAGACTTATTATTATAAGCCTGTGTATTGGCACGGTGTTTGGTAGAGCTTGCAACTATGCATGGCATATTAAGCAGTAATGGGTCGTGATAAAGACCATCTTATAAGGGCTTGTTCATAACTTCATTGTGGGTGATTCCTATAATATAACTGGATAGCCAGTTTGCCATTTTGTGGGACAGTAACTGTCCTTTTGGCTTTCCTCTGGTGTTGTTTCCATTAAGTTCTAGTTACTTCATGTTTGTGTTTCTTTCCCTTTAGAGTCATTGATGGGAGGTGTAAATTAATTGTATTGATTCTTGATCATTGCTTTACTTCTATTTTGAGAACAAATCTCTGAAAGTATCCAGTGAGGCATTAACTCGATTACAACTATGAAGAAGCCGATAGTAAAATGATTTTGCACCTGCAGTTTGCAGGTTATCTGGGAGATAACACAGCTGTTCTGGCCAGTCCATATACCCATGTTTTCGTTCTACTTCTGCTTCACTTTAGCCAGCTTAATGTTGATAACATATTCTTCAAGACAGGCAGGAAGAGTAAGGTCATTCTCTCCCTTCCGCTGATTCAAGAAGGACAGTTGTCAGTTTCTGGCGAAAGAATGTGCACTGTACTGGTAAATCACTTACATATAAGCCTGCCCAGGAAATGTGTGGATAAGTAAACTGACAAGCTCAAAAATTACCCAAATAGTGTTGACTGGGCCGTTAAACCCCAATACAAACAAGAAAACTAACATTTTTAAGTCGCCCCGCCCATCGGGGCATGGTGAAATAGATTGGGCTGCATGGTGCTTCCACGCAGAGCTGAATCTGACCACACACAAGTACTGGTAAACCACTTTTAAGAAGGACTAAGCCTGCCCAGGCAAAGCGGTGTGTGTCAGATCGTCCAATGCAAATAAGCCTTCTGGTTTCATTGGGCGGTAGGGCTTGAGAAGTCATTTCATCTCAATGTCGTGTAAAAGTCCCACAAAATTGGAAGCAACGTCTCCAAAATGACCTTTATGGTGTTGACGGGGACGTTAAGTCCCAATTCAAACAAACAAACAAAAGCTGACATTTGTAAGAACTTTTTTACAATACTAGCTCATGTTTATACCGAGGACTATGAGTTTTAAAACATGTACTTGTAGTCTCATGTGGTCTATTAGTACAACACAATCGTTTTATAACACATTTTTATATAACACTTTTCAAAGTCCAAACCCCTAACTAATTGCATAGAAAAAATGACAAAAACATGTAAAGGAAGTTATTTTACACTATTGCACGACCCGCAGATAAAGCGACCGACTGACGTCGGTTGATTTTCTAAGAGTGCCCTAAAATCACCGTGTCATTCTGTCATTCGGTCATTCTGTCAGTCTGTCTGTCCGTCCGTAACCCGTTTGTGAAAATTGGTGATAGTGACTTAACCGCTTGGAATATTTAAACAATTTTTGGCATACTGATAGATATCAATGAGATCTAACCAATGAACTTGCGAAATATTGCATTCCATTTAGTATAGCCTCGCCGAGGCGAAAAATGTGAAAATTTTCGAACTTTGTTTGTTTGTTTGATTTGAGGTTTAACGTCCCCGTCAACACTGTAAAGGTAATTTTGGAGACGTTGCTTCCAATTTTGTGGGACTTTTACCCGACATTGAGATGAAAATGACATCTCAAGCCCTGTCGCCCAATGAAACCAATAGGGTTTATTAGCATGGCCTCGCACCGCGGTTCCTGGACAGGCTTAGATCCTCTAAACGGTTTACCAGTACTAGTGTGCGGGCCAGAATCAGCTCTGCGTGGAAGCATCATGCAGCCCATATATTTCTTCAAGCCCCTATGGGCGGGGGCTAAAAATTTTCGAACTGCTTCTCCTTGGAAACCGTTGGGCTGATTGAAGTCAAATTTCATATGGAGCCTCCATGGGATTGGGGAAACCAAAATTTGCTCATGGGGTCCAGGTCACATGACCAAAATGGCCGCCAAGCCATATATGGTCTGTCTGTCTGTCCGTGCGTAACCCATTTGTGAAAATTGGTGAACGTGACTTAACCGCTTGGAATATTTAAACAATTTTTGGCATACTGATAGATATCAATGAGATCTAACCAATGAACTTGCGAAATATTCCATTTAGTATAGCCTCGCCGCGGCGAAAAATGTGAAAATTTTCGAACTGCTTCTCCTCGGAAACCGTTGGGCCGATTGAAGTCATATTTCATATGGAGCCTCTATGGGATTGAAGAAACCAAAATTTGCTCATGGGGTCCAGGTCACATGACCAAAATGGCCGCCAAGCCATATATGGTAAAAACCCTTCAAAAATAGTCTTCTCCAGAACCACTGGGCAGATTTCCACGAAACTTGATAAATAGCATCTGGGACGTAGGCCCATCATAAATTGCTAAAATGGTGACCCTGGGTTGACCTTGACCTTCTTTGTGCCTAGGGCAATCTTTGATACATATGCTTTTGTATTGGAAAAGTGAGAATGCATTTTATCCTGCAAACGATTCAGAATACAGTACTAAAGTATAAGATATATTTTTGCTTCTTACGATAAGGCGCATTTATTGGGGGAACCGTTTTAGGTCCAGGTCACATGACCGAAATGGCCGCCATACCCATATATGGTACCACTCATAAAGCTAAAAGCATCCGGCGGGTCGTGCACTTCAGCTGAAGCACTGGTTCTACCTTTTTGTTTGGATATAACACTGTTCAACTAAGAGGTTTATGCTTGGATTCAGAAATCAGTATTATAACTGAATAAAAATGATCCAGTCAGTATATGGCTTTGTTTGACATGCAGAGAATTCCCAAAACTAGTAACAAATGAATTATCAAAGCTTAAAACTGAATTAAATGATCTCAAACAATCAACAAAATGTGTATTAGATGCTGTTAAACACTTAACAACTAACATGGAACATTCCATAGGTAATATTAATGACCGAATTACAGCATTGAAGAAACAAATGACAACAAACGATAAAAGTATAACAGGAACTTTACAAACTCTGTCGTCTACATCAAACGAGATAAAAAGTACATTTGAACAAAAATCATGCCAAATTCTTAATAAAACAAATACAGTGTTGGACAAGGTAAAAACAACACATGCTGAAATATTGAAACAAAACGTAGATACAGAAACAACAGCCAGAGAGCATGTACAACCTAACAAAAAACAGGAGCACCCATGTACTAATTCACAAAACGATAAAAATTCGGTAACGTGTGTAAATCAACATGAACAACGGAAAGACCAAGACAAGGTTAAAAAATCTCAGGAACTTAACACAAAACAAAGACAGGATCAGACATGTATAACAGACAAAGAAAATATAAGTGTTATAGATCTAACACAATCTACAAAGCCTGTAAAAATAATTAAACATGCTACACTTCTATTAGGGAGTTCTATACTTAAAAATGTCAAAACAAGTGACCTGAATGTAAATACAACTGTGCGCTGATTCCCTGGTGCAACAATAGACACCTTAAGTTCAAAACTATCTGAATACAATATTGATCAGTGTAAGACTGTTTTACTGCATATTAGCGGGAATGATGCGGACAATGGCACATATATCGAAACGTTTGTGGAAAAATATGAGTCCCTAATTACACACTTGTTAACAGATGATCGAAGGGTAATCGTTTCTGGTCTGCTACCTAGAATAACAGTTGACCTAAGCTCATACAATGAAAGATTGAAGTCATTGTGTTTTGTATATGAGGTAGAATTCATAGATAATTATGAGAGCTTCCTGCTAGCTTCTGGTGAAATACCTGACTCGTATTACCAAAAAGATAGGGTTCATCTGAATTATATTGGCCTCAGAAAATTGCTTTCAAATATAAATAGAATCCATCAGGTTACTGGTTCCCGTAAATCTGCCCAATCAAACGGGCAATGGATTGCCCGACAGTCAGGGTTTCACCGAGCAAACGGGTCTCGAAATTACGGGTCTCGAAATTACTCCAGAGGTGGAGGGAGTAAATATACAAAACAATTCTGTCATATTTGTTGCATAGAGGGTCATGAAACTAGTAGATGTTGGTTCAATGGTAGGAACAGTGGGGGGCATTCAAAGGAATACGCGGTAGGATGGCTATTGGCGTATGAAACGTACTGATGAACAATACACTGTACCTACAGCCAACATCTTTGACGTGTTAGTGGCAGATACTGTCAATGACTATCCTATTAACAACCAAGAACCCATTGTCCCTACTACTGAACTTGATGATAGTATAGCATCTGCTAGTGATATTGAGAGTCTGCGTTCCAATACGTATGAAGCATGTCCAGAACAATTACAGGACGAAAATAATTCGGATCAGAATGATTTCATTTTTAAATCGAAAGGCCTACACATTGCAAATTTAAATGTTAGACATTTGTTACCAAAACTCGACGACCTGCGTATCACGATGGCTGACGAAAATGGGCCCGACATATTCGGAATATGTGAAACCTTTTTAGACAACAATACACAATACATCTTCCAACCAACTGACTGTAAATGGCTTTGATCATATACGTAAAGATAGGTCAGACACTCAAGATAAGTCTGGCGGCGGCTTAATACTTTATTTCCGTAATACTTTAAAATGTAGGCGAAGGCCAGAATTCGAAATATTTAATATTGAAACCATTTGGTCTGAATTTACATTACCGAACTCAAAGCCTTTTCTAGTTTGTACGGTATATCGCCCACCTAATGTAGCTTCGAGTTGGATTGATCTATTGGAAGCAGAGTTGTCAGCAGCACAATCTAGCTGTCTTGAACTGATTCTAATGGGTGATCTAAATATTTATATTAGCGTATGCTCAAATAATAGGTGGCTCCAGCTGATCCAATTGTTCGATTTGACCCAGCTAGTTACTAGCTATACAAGAGTAACCAAATCAACTGCCACCATTATTGATCACATTTATACAACTAATCCCGAAAATGTCACTGAATGCTTCGTTCCATGTTACGCAATCAGCGACCATTTCCCTGTGTGTTTAACTAGAAAGATAAATTTTAAAATTGCAAAATCCGAACATATCTCAACAACATATAGATCTTTTAAAAGTTTTAATGAATCTGCCTTTCTTAGCGATCTGGGTGCTGACCTAGACTCATTTACTGTAGCTGGCGGACATTTGGAAGACAACGTAACAAACTGGTTTTCAATTATTCAATGCAACCTTGATAAACATGCACCACTTAAAACAAGAAGTGTAAAACGTCAGCGTTTGCCAGAATGGTTTACTCCTGATATCCTCGGCGCCCGGACACAGAGGGACAATTATAAACGTAATAAAAACTGGTCCGAATACAAAAAAGCACGTAATAAAACCAGGGATCTTATACGCAAAGCAAAAACAAAGCACTTTTCGGATGCAATTGCTTCACAGAAAGACTCGAGAACTATTTGGAAACATTTTCGATCTTTTACAAATAAATCAGAGTCTTCACAAAACGCACTCCCTAATGAACTTTTAATTAATGGTGAGTATTACACTAATTCCAAAGATATTGCTTTAAAAATGAATGAATTTTTTGCCAGCATCTGTGATCAGTTCTGTACTGATAGCGACCCATCGATTGGCCCCGATCTGGATAAATTAAATGCATATATTAGAACTAAAGTTCCCGATCATGTTTATTTTACAGTTCCATACATTACAGTCCGACAAGTTTCTGACTTTATACAGTCTCTTGATCCAACTAAAGCCATAGGCCTTGATGGTATCGGACCCAAGATTTTAAAAATCGCGGTTGACATAATCTCACCTTCTATAGCATCCCTTATTAATAAAGGCATAAAAACATCTACATTTCCGTCCCAATTAAAAGTAGCAAAGATATTTCCAATTTACAAAAGCGGAAACAAATCTGATCCTGCAAATTACAGACCAATCTCAATCCTACCCACCATTTCTAAACTATACGAAAAACATATAAATAAACACCTTACAGGATTTCTAAACAAATATAAATTGATACAAGATAACCAATCCGGTTTTAGGCCAAAACACAGCTGCCAGACTGCGTTAATTAAATTAGTCGACCAGTGGATGTCCTGCATTGATAAGGGCGATATAATAGGTTCATTATTTCTCGATTTTAGAAAAGCTTTCGACCTTGTTGATCATTCTTTATTACTAAGCAAACTTTCGGTTTACAAATTTAGCGAATCTACTCTTAAATTATTTACTTCATATATACAGGACCGGCAACAAGTGATGAATGGTGGTATAGGTAGGTCTCAACCAGCTAGTATTAAAGCAGGAGTCCCACAGGGATCTATTTTGGGCCCCACATTGTTTTTAATGTTTATAAATGACATGCATTTATATATGGAGCACTGTGAGTCTGATTATTATGCCGACGATGCAACTGTTCAGGCAAAAGGAAAAACTACAATCGAAGTTGAGGTTAAACTGCAGCAAGATGCTGACAATGCAAAGGCATGGAGTCAACAGAATAAAATGATCATAAACCATGACAAAACTACATGCATGCTAATAGGAACAAGGTATAAAACACAAAATTCTGAGCAATTGAACATAATAATTGACGAAACTGAAATAAAGAATGTCAGAAAGCAGAAATTGTTAGGTATTATTGTTGATGAAAACTTGCTCTGGCCATATCATATAAATTACCTGTGCTCTACTATCTCTTCCAAAATCTCCCTTCTAAGGCAACTAGCAGTATATATTCCGCCAGAAGCCCAAAAGCTATTCTACCAGGGGTATATTCTTCCCCTATTAGACTATGGCTCAATCACTTGGGGTAGCACATCAAAAAGTAACATAGACAGACTTTCAAAACTTCAGAAAAGAGCCGCACGCATAATTCTAGGAGCTAATTACGACACGCCATCTTCTATGATGTTCTCGGAACTTGGTTGGGAAACTATTACTAACCGTCATAAGTACAATAAAGCCGTAATAACGCATAAAGCACTTAACAATCTAACGCCTTCGTATATTTCGGACCTTTTAACTCCGGTGTCGCAGACACAAAATCGCCCGCTAAGATCATCATCTAGCGGCTCTTTAGCAGTTCCCAGATCGAAAACAACAATCTTTGATGGTTCATTTACATGTTCGGCGCCAAAATTATGGAACCAACTGCCAGAACCAATTAGACATGCTTCGTCTCTTAATACTTTCAAAAAGAAAGTCAAAGATTTTATCAAGAATGTGTGAATTTAATCCTAAATATTGTAGCGAAATATTTTATAATCGACTTTATTTATTTTATGTCTTTAATTTATTTTCTTAACGAACTGTGCTGTTAAGAGATATCGAAAACTCGTTTTGTACGCCTAGTCATATCGCTATGGAAAATTAGTTGTCTTATAAAACATTTACACTATTGTGTTTGTATACAAAAAGATAAAATGTCAGCGATTCAATTTGTGGCTGGATCGTTTCTGGGTACATGCGGTCGTATGCCCTGGGACGTTCTCGTTACCGATGAGCGTTGTCGGTATTGGGGGCTTTTAGTCTTTTTCCATGGCCATTTGACTGTGATTACTAGTTTTAATTAGCATTGTCACATATTTTAGGCCCACTGATTGCATGTTTTAGATTTTATATGTATCATTCTTTTGTATATATGTTTATATGTTTTAGAGGATCACGTGGTAGACTAGCTATTGCAGCTAAATGTGATGTCCTCTTTAAATAAAGTATAAATAAATAAATAAAGAGGTGGTGTTTCCAAATGGCTAAATGGCTATACATAATATAGCATTACGAAAACACACATAATTCAAATCCATTTGGAAGATTTTACTACCACCCTCTAACCCCCCCCCCCCACACACACACACACAAAATCCATATAAAAATGATGTTTTTCTTATTTCTGTTCAAAACATAGATTGCAGGGGCTCGTTAGAACCCTCTCAATGTAACGATGCTGTCAAATACCAACAAGCTATGTCCTTAAGCATAAATTAGAAAAATAATGCTTACCCCTGAAAACACTAGTTTTTCTATATAAAAGTGAGGTTCAAGGGGGTCAAAAACATATGGGCATGTTTTCGTGACAATATGAAAACATAACTAAGCATTATTGTGAATGTTCTCTACTACTTAATTGTCTAAAATGAAGCACACGCTTACACATCCCTTGTGTGTGAGCATTTATGTGAATGAATTTTACTGGTAAACGGAGTGGGTGGGGTAATCCTTGGGCTAAATTGATGGTAAAAAAGTCATAACCATAAATGTATTTTAGAATAGTGTTAAATGTATTTTAGAATAGTGTCTTAGTTAAAATAAAACAATAAATATGTAAAAACTGTTTAAATTTTGAAAAATCAGAATTGCTTTTATGTACCACCTATGAAACTAGACAAAAAACAAAAACAATAAAATACCATTTTTTCACCGGTTTTCAAGTCAAACCTAAAAAGTTGATCTTTATTCTAGCACAAATCTTCTTTCTACACCAGAAAAATAAATTAAAATAAATTGGTAACATGATTTCTGGTATTTATACTCATATTTTCCAAAAAAAAAAAAAAAAAAAAAAAAAAAAACTGGAATTTACAGCTATGGCGGCCATCTTGGACGCCATCTTGGATTTCTCAGCTCGCCATCATTTATGCCAATTTATGCCGGCAGTTTCAGATACTACGGATCCTGACGAACATTTTGGTATATGACTTGTCTTGTTATATTTGTTTCTTTGATTTGAGGTTTAACGCCCCTGTTAGCACTGTAAAGGTCATTTTGTAGACGTTGCTTCCAATTTTGTTGGTCTTTTTATCCGACATTGAGATGAAATGACATCTCAAGCCCTGTCGCCCAATGAAACCAATAGGGTTTATTAGCATGGGCGGTTCCTGGACAGGCTTAGATCCTCTAAGCGGTTTACCAGTATTAGTGTGCGGGCCAGATTCAGCTCTGCGTGGAAGCATCATGCAGCCCATATATTTCTTCAAGCCCCTATGGGCGGGGGCTTGTCTTGTTATACGGGGGTATGATTCAGCTATATTATGTATAGCCATTTAGCCATTTGGAAACACCACCTCTTTATAATAATGATTTCTGAATCCAAGCATAAACCTCTTAGTTGAACAGTGTTATATCCAAACAAAAAGGTAGAACCAGTGCTTCAGCTGATATATATACACGATGTTGCTCGTATTATGTCAAAGGCCGGTTGTTCAATAAACCTGCATATTGGGAACGTCCCATGGACAAAAACGTCCCATGCCACTTTTGACCAGGTGGACAAAACGTCCCACGTCATTTTTTCAGGGTGGACAAAACGTCCCACATCATTTTTCAGGGTGGACAAAACGTCCCACACGATTTTGACAGGGTGGACAAAACGTTCCATGCTATATATTTTAACAGGGTGGACAAAACGTCCCATATTTTTGAGGTGGTGTTAGGGAGGAGGAAGGGATTTGGAAGGGTATGCGACAATATTATATACACCCATGAACACTTCAAAAATGAATGTGGAAATATAGTTAGATGTTTTTATTTAAAAAAAAAACAAAAAAAAAACAAAACAAACATGAATATGCAAACACAATAATTAAAGAGCACATGGTTAAGAGCACATTTTTTACATAAAAGAAATTTTATGATGATGGCACATATAAGAAAATGTGTACAACTTACATACTCTGTTACCATTTGAAACAAGAACATAATAGTATCTGAAACACAATTTTCACCCATTATTTCATTATTGGATATATCATCATGTATAACAATACTGAAAAGCTATTAATATATCAAGCTCCACACATTACTGTTTCCTGATACCCTGAACAATAGCATCAAGAAATTCTGACACAGTTTTCTTTCCATTTACCAGTTGAGTACACAAGGTCTTGAGTCTCTTCTGATGACTGATGGTTTTCATACAGACTTTTATAAAGTATAATAATTCCCTTTTAGAGAATTAAACTTACCGCATAATTGAATATGGGACGTTTTGTCCACCCTGTCGAAATAGCAAGGGATTTTGTCCACTGTCAAAATCGTATGGGACGTTTTGTCCACCCTGAAAAGATGATGTGGGACATTTTGTCCACCTGGTCAACAAGTTAGCTTCCTTCAAAAAAGGAATCCAATACGTGGGCTGGCAATTTTTCTAAACTCTGGGTTTTGGATTATTTTTAAAACACATAAGATAATCAATTCACCAGCAATTAATTTGTAGAAAAAATATATAAATAAAAAATATTGAAACTATTTGTTGTCTAAAGAATTTTAATTGTCTGCAATTAAAAGAAAAGCAAAGCTTTTTAGAATAGCTTATTGGTACTCTTATTAAGCAATAATAATCACATTGTTACAAAATCAATACTAGAATACTAATATCATGAAGCAAAATCTTCGGATTTGAGACGTCTGTATATATATATATACAGACGTCTTAAATCCGAAGATTTTGTTTCATGTTTTACAAAACGCGTAGAACGGTGTCTCGGGTTAGAAGTCTTAGTTACATGTTTTACCTAAAGTTTTACACACAGTTACATGTTTTATTTACCCAAAGAAGAAGACAGCTACACAGACTTCTATTTTAATCAAAGCGCCAAAGGCACTGAAATGACAGATTCTATGAAAAAATCAAAACACTGTGAAACCTTACAGACAACCTTTTTAAAAAGATCTTAAAATTTAGAAAAGTAGTTCTGCAAATTCCATTGTATGATATGTTTGCAGATGCCTATACACCGGTGGTATCATGAAATGCCATTCGATGTTTCAAATTTTGGAAAGAAACTATTTACGTTTTCAAAACAAAACATTAAAATTTAAGTTTTAACAATGCTACTGTTAATTAGTAATATTTTTGTCTGGTCGTTTGTGGATACCTCCCCACAAAAGATACTAAATTTTTCACAAAGAGATCGGAGGAGAGTCCAGTACATGAATTCCATTGGCGTGAAGACATTTTTGAGTAAGAACAGCACCATAAACCCGCGCGTAATCCTGCTGGATTAGATATCCCGGATTCTGAGCGTAAACAAATAAATGGAACCACGTGAGGCCGACGCACTTGATTGATGTAATGTCTCGCTGTTTAGTTAATGTCTCAACCATGATCTTGAATGTTCTTAATGTCGCTAGCTACATGCAATGGCTCGACATACCATTTCGCTTATTCCATCCGATATGTAATGCTCCATTACGCACGCGTTGCCTCGGCATACCTTACACCTATATGTCGAAACACCCCGAAACGACAATCGGCACTATTCACGCTGAAGTGCGATGTGTCACTGAAACGCATATCACGTGAGTCGCTTAGACGCCAATATACATGTATGTATTTCATGCACCAGCGTAAGTGTTCCGTACTGTGTCGACGTCTTAATTTTGGTCACGAAAGGGACGTCTAGCTCTCAAAAGTGCATCGCATAAGAGCGACGAACTGTGTCAGTGCTTATTAGTCGGTAGTTGAAACCTTTTGTTTATCTACAGGTACAGTGTAGCAGATGCCGGCGGAAATCTGCTTCGCACATGCGTCTGTTGGATGAATCGATCATGACGTACTGACGTCGATCTTCCGCTACGTCGATGTCCACTAGCGTCTTCTGTTGATAGTAAGATGTCGCTCCAACAGACAAATAGATCACACATACGTGGCACCCTAAATCAGAGTCAACGCCATCCGCTTTCCGACCAGCTTCTAACCGTCCATTAGAAGCCTCCGTGGTGTAGTGGTTATGCTACTGGGATCGCAGGATAGATCCCGGACTTATCCAGACTTTCGGATGAGTCTTTAAACCGAGGTATCGTCTCCGTATGACCTTAGCTGTTGGTGAGACGTAAAACACAAACACTCACTCACTCACTCTAACTGTCCAGGGTTTAATGAAAAATGTTGCAATACGTTCTCACTTGATGCTTTTTGAGAAAAATACCCTTTCTTCTTTTCTAGGCACGACCTTACATCACACATCAAAAGTTTGATCCTGAAAATGTGGTTTCTATCAGTGCTGGTGTGAAGGTGGTACACAGGATCGTTGGCCCCTGCCCATCGGGGCTTAAAGAAATAGATGGGCCGCATGATGATTCCACGCAGAGCTGAAACCAACCCGCACACGAGTACTGGTAATCTGCTTAGGATCTAAGCCTGCCCAGGCAAAGCGGTGCGAGTCGGGCCGTCCATGCATAAAAACCATATTGGTTTCATTGGGCGGCAGGGCTTGAGATGTCGTTTCATCTCAGTGTCGGGTAAAAGTCCCTCAAAATTGGAAGTAACGTCTCCAAAATGACCTATACAGTGTTGATGGGGACGTTAAACCTCAAATCAAACAAAACAAAACACATGATCGTGGCCGGACTGATAACCATACGTCACGGTTCATTGATTTAACCTTTTTAGCTTAAGGGCATGGTGCCTAAGCGACAGCGTGTTGTAATCATGCAATCGTTTGGTTTCAGAATCAAAGCACCAAAGTGTTGGTGGGATGTAGGTTGGGGTAAAAGCCCTGGGCTGAGATTAAACTGTTTGATTTAACTCTGAAATTCCAAACGAATAGTGAAGGTTTTGATAAGAAGTGCATTTTTTTCAGCGTTCGAACTTGGTCTACACTGTTTGCCAAGCTCACCCTATGATTCCAGGAAGACCCTTTTCAGTCTTATGGAATACCCTGATCTCACTGCGGCTATTTTCTGCAAGAAAAAGGTTTTTCTGAGAGGTCAGTGATAGTCATGTAGACGTTAGCTCTGATTCGCATTTTTATTAGTAACTTCGGGTCGAATGCCAAACAATCAAACCAAACATAGCCGGGTCGTTTGTCAGTCTTGGGTACATGTAAGTGTTATCTGTAAAATCTGCACTTGAATAAAATGTTCGATCTGGCAAACAATGTAGACTAAGATCAAACGCCATAGAACACGGTGCTGATCTTGTTCTACATTTTTTGGCATCAGTTACTGACATCTCAGTTTAAACGGATGTCGAAGTCCTCGTTCATGACCATCCTGTATTTAGAGACAATCGGCATGAGTGTTGTCAGTGCTTTGATTTATTCACTGCCTTGAGTTTCTGGAGTGTACTCTTCCATCACTGATGTTGGGCTCGTCCATTCTGCTAAATATGGCACCTAGAATTATATCACAGGACCTTCACTGTTTGCATAGGTATCTGTACCATATTCCAGGGTTGAAAGGGACAACCTTTCTCGCAAAGTCTGATATACACCTAGTTGTAACTGACCTAGACTTGACCTCGAATATCGGAAAACCCATTAATATTCTGGTCTGCAGCTGACCGGCTGGTCTTTAAGGATTAAATATTGACAGCACTGTTAGAAAACAGTGTAAAACCTGAGCAGACGTCTGAGCAGACGCCGCATTGATCTGGGTATACAGTCTCGCATAATGCAGCTGATTCATATGAAATGCTGAATCTATTCTCTGAAAGGTATGATAAAATCGTCAAGTCGTCTGCTTCAAAAGTTTGTATTGCGATTATAGGATGTACAATTTGGATAACTGCGCCAAACCGGACTACATTTTTGTGCGGACTCATGTTTCTTTGGCGATGAAAGCCGGAAGAAAGTCGTAAAAAAGCCGGAACTACTTTACAACACGCAGGATAGCTAGAAACGACAGATTGAATCTGTCATTAAAAACGGACGATTGTAGTGGATGGCAGATCACGTGATTTGTCCGAGCGCTACTGTGGGTCAATGAATATACATCACGAATTGTAAAGCAATCTGATGGCTTCTCTTCGTTCATTTATAGAAAATTACTCTGCAACACCGACAGGGATAAGAAACCAAATACCTACATGAATCTGCTTTCACCAAATATGTAAAGAATGGTAATAAATGCAGCTTATAATAAAGGAATGAAATTTTACCGCATTCTGCTTTTTCTGATCCGTTTTATGCAGACCGTGTATTTTTCTTAAACACAAAAAGTTTATTCCTTGACATTCCCATCACGTTACAAAGTCAAAGTTATATACACCCCTTCAAACAATACTTTATTGAGAGAAAATGTGGAGTGTGAAAGGGGTATTTTTCCTCAAAACATTACGATACTACACCCGTGCGACACAGTGCATTATTTCACATCTCCAAAATGGCTTCTTTTCTGATGAAAATCCTTGATATTTTGTTTTCTTATTTATACTGCAAACATGGGTTGTGGGCACTCGTTAGGACCACCTCTGCTAGGCGATTCTTACCCACCACCTATGTCTTTGAGAAGAAATAAGAAAATGTGTACCCAATTACCCAGTTTTCTCTATATAAAGTGGGGTTGAGGGAGTGTTCATTTCACGGACTTTTCATTTTTGTTATAGTGTGTACATTACACTAACACCCTTTGCAGTGAGCATTGCTGTTAAGTAGAAGAGAAGGCAATGATTTATATAATAAAAAGTCGGGATTGCAGAGATAAAGATTAGTATTGTAAATCTGCTAAAAAGACAGTTAAGAATGGCTTCACTGAGGCGGTTCTATGGAACCTCCAAGGATTGAGAATAAGGAAAAGAAGACGAATTCTAAAAAATGCCACTCTTACATTTTTTTTATCACATTTGTATGTTAATGTAACATAGTTTTAAACCTGTATTAGAAATGTAAAGATTCAACACCTGTTTTGGGGTCGATTGTTTTACAATCGACCCAAAGTTACTTAAAGGCAAATCCAAAAATAATGATGTTGCCCACGTGACAATCACTGATTTGGGTAAACCAATATTATCATTATAAATAGAAAACTTCGCGCTGTTTTTGTCGATGTTACATGTAAGTCAGAGCTATCTATAGAGTCTGGTCAGGAATCGTATGCTGGGTTTCTAAAACACTGAATACCCAGATCAGAATGTGGCGCGGATGTGGCGTCTGCTCAGCCGGCTGCTCAGGACTACACTGTTTGCTTAAATACTGGCATTTAAGGGTCAAACGAAATAGGTCAAGCCAATGCCAGGCTGCCTACGTCATGAAAGGAAAACAAAAACAGTATCTTAATATAGACTTTCGGAAAATACTATTAATAAAACTGTTAGAAAGAAATGGACGTTTGCACAAATGTATACTAAGCCGAAAAAAAAAAAGACAATATAACGTTACTTTTCGCACTTCTGCTTATAACATATCTTAGAACCTAGGAATATTTTAGAGCAAAACTTTTAAAGATGGTATCGTTATTAGACATACAGCATAGACCCAGATCGGATAGACAGTACATCGCGTCTGATCAGGGTCAGCACTGTTCGCCATACATACAGCAACATTTTCATTTTAGAAAATGATTCAGGTCCGTACACAGACGTCGGGAGGGCGCGAATTCCGGGTAATTTTCAAAATCGGATCGACTGTCCATGCATATGAACCATGAATTTGAGATATTTTTCCAAATTAGGAGGGGTTGTTGGGGGTTGTCACGCCTGCGTACGGGCCTGCATTAACAGGTAGAATGATGAAAATTACTTTGTTTAAAAACATTGCACTGAAATCACTGTTATTCAGTAGCTGGGATGCAGTGTTGGGACTGAGCGAGAAAAAGCGAGAGAGGAGAAACTATGAAAGTGTGGATCCTGATCAGCAAAAGCATTCGATGGATCTACACTGTTTGCAAAGGAGAAGTTTGATAAAATGTTATATTACATGCATAACAGAGAAATAGACATAATCTTGGTATTTTCTTGTTTGCTGAGAAGAAATATTTCCTCTTATCCGGAGAAATAAATCTCTTTAGCTGGAACTACTTTATGTACAAGATACCGCTTTTGCAGTGAAACCGTTATATTCAAACGCGAGAAAGTTTCAGTCACGTCGACGTCATTCATGACGTCATTGCAATGGTGTCTTGGCAGATATCAACAGACGCTCAGAATGCGTGACGTTTGAGTCGGATGCAACTCTTAAACAAAAGAAAACATGGACATGACAATTGAATAAGCTGTACGTTTTGCTTTATTTAATCTCACATTTTACTTGTTTTATCACTGAAACACTTTGTTTCTTCTATTTATGTCCAAAACCGTAGAAAGCGCTTTCAAAATGGCGGCCATCCAGTTTTTCTTCCACCCAGCTTCTGTAACACTACGCTGATTGAACCGTTAACATGAGCTGTAAATAGTCAACGGAACGGAAATTCAGACCCAAAAATCAAGATCCATTCGGTCCTTAAAGTCTATAGAAGCGCATGAAATATAGAAATTATTCATTTCTCCTATTTGAAATGTGGGATTAATAAACATCGAAGGTAAAAAAAAAATCCATTATTTTATCGGATTGTTTTACCTCCCTCGGTATTACAAATAGGAGATACACATGTACCTGTAATAACTTTTCCAGTACATATCAGTGCATATGAGGCTAAGCATTATCAATGAACTATATTATAAGTCTGTTGAGATGATTGGATATAAGCGTATACAGAAGGGAAATAAACACATTAACAAATGATAAGTTAATAATTTGGAAAATCTTGAAGGAAAATGCTTCCAGTACAACACCAAGAACGTCATTTGTTTTATTTTTTTCACTGAATTATTTTCTTACAATGAAGAGTTTTAACGAGTACCCACAATCTACATTATAAAGCAATGCTTCTGTTGGTTGTTTTTGTCCGCGTGACTATCGCTGGCTATTAGGGAGCTTACCACTAAATATTTTCCATAGGCGACAATAGTAACCGTTTACATGCTCCCACAAAAACTACACATACAAAACTTTTCAAACCTTACTTATTTGTAGAGCCATCCAAGCTCAACAAGTTGATGAAAAAAAAAAACATGTTGCCCGTCTCCTTTTCAAGTTATGGTCCGCCATGTTTGTTTACATGCAGATTCGCAGTGAATACAAGCCTGCTTTTTAACGGAGAGGTGACAATATAAAATCAGCCACAATTTCTTTGAGCTTGCAGATATAATTATAAAACACACATCATTTTATTTCCTTATAACTATCCTTTTCTCACATTGAAATGAAACATGGGATATTTATCCAATGAAAGCCTGCCTGGTATTTAGACTGCAACTAAAAGCTCAGTCCCAAAGTGATAAAACCCGGTACCTCCAGTATTTAGTGCAAAGCTACCTATACCAAACCCTTATTGTCTTTATGATCTATCAAAAGCATTGTCAAATAGAAATTTAGATCATATATAATAATTTTAGCATGCATAATAAATGTTCATTGACAAAGAATCTTTGAAGTTTGCGAAAAAGTTATAGCTTTCAGATTCTACAATGGAAGCCGAACAAACAATATTTTGGGAAAAAGCGCAAAGTTTACCTCTTTCTGGAATGGAACCCAGACACCGGCTGGCATCAGTGGTTCTTCTCCTATGTCTTTGGAACACTTCAATCCTAAAATGCACTAAAGTATGCCTTAATAGCATACCAACTGGTATTTATGGCTGATTTCACACATATACCCTCTATTTTATGTAAAAATGGCATTTTGAGGATATTTTGATGATAAAACTTTGATAAAAATGATTATTAATGCCTTAATACCATGAGAAATAGTGCATATATATCTGTTCAGATCCTTTAACATGAATCTAATCAATAAGAAGCAATAAGAGATGAGAAAACTTATCGCGATATTGCAATAGAGCCAATTTTGAAGTTTTGCTTTCGCTAGAGACCAAGGCCAAAAACCATGTAACCTTACTGTTATATTCCAGATGGAGTAGATTCTTTCTCTTGTGTTTCTGGTTAAACACTTACTGTAAGACTTTTTCCAAGACAAACCCATTAACAATTGATTAACATGGCTTTAAAGTACCCCCCCCCCCCCCCCACAATGCACAGATCAGAAGCAAAAAACTGATCAAATACACCCAGTTAGACCTAAATTACCACAAACCTTACACTTTTTTATAGTTTCTATGGCAACACACATGCCAGGAATATCAATTTTTTATGATACAGAATTGGATAGAACCTACCAATGCGTGAAAATATGATGTAATGACTGAAAACTGGAGTGTGGGGCTGAACTTCCTACTTTTGGTATCGGGAGCTTACCACTAAATATTTTCCATAGGCGACAATAGTAACCCTTTACATGCTCCCACAAAAACTACACATACAAAACTTTTCAAACCTTACTTATTTATAGAGCCATCCAAGCTCAACAAGTTGATGAGAAAAAATCCATATGTTGCCCGTCTCCTTTTCAAGTTATGGTCCGCCATGTTTGTTTACATGCAGATTCGCAGTGAATACAAGCCGGGTTTTAAATAAATTGAAATCTAGACAGTTTCGTGCTTCTAGTCTGTCTATCTACGATTTTTCCACTCTTTACACTACACTTCCTCATAATCTTATAAAAGAAAAGCTTAATGATTTAATTGAATGGGCTTTTCACAGAGAAGATTCTCTCTATCTTGCATGTAATGTCAGAAATGCATTTTTCACTTCTAAAGAGCATAAGAATTATACACTTTGGTCATGTCAGAAAGTGTGTGATGCCCTCACCTTTCTACTTGACAATATTTATATTAGATTCGGTACTAAGTTATTTAGACAAATTGTGGGTATTCCGATGGGTACTAATCGCGCACCTCTTGTGGCTGATCTGTTCTTGTATTGTTATGAAAGAGACTTCATTTTGTCGCTTTCCATTGATAACCAATCTGAAATTATTGAAGCTTTTAGCTCTACTTCTAGATATTTAGATGATTTATTAAATATTGATAATACCTATTTTGATGGTTTGATCAGTCAGATTTACCCCCTAGAACTTCAGTTAAATAAAGCAAATTCTTCTGATACCGAGGCCCCGTTTTTGGATTTACATCTATCTATTGTAGATGGATTTGTTTCGTGCAAAATTTATGATAAACGCGATGACTTTGATTTTGAGATTGTAAATTTTCCTTTTTTGGATGGTGATGTTCCTCGTGCGCCATCCTATGGCGTTTATATTTCGCAATTAATTCGATTTGCTAGAGTGTGTAGTCATGTAACTGACTTCAACACTCGTAATAAATTATTAACGTCTAAACTTCTTAATCAGGGTTATCGGTACCATAAACTACGCAAAGCCTTTTCGAAATTTTATAGACGCCATTCTGATTTAATTTCAAAATTCAATATTGGACTTAAATCTCTTCTGCAACAAGGTCTATCGGAACCCGAATTTTATGGTGACTTAGTATATAAATTCAGAAAAATATATAACCGCAATGACTTCAGCACCCAATTTCGTAAAATCATTCTTCGATATAAAAAGATTGGGTACAACATGGATATTATACGACAGACTGCATGCATGGTAGTTAACCCAATCACGGTTGGCAACTTTGCTTCCCTCTTTAATTGCACGCCGGTGGGTCAGGCCTCAGATTCTATGACGGCTCCAACGTAAAGGCTTATTGAAAATTAAAGAGATAATGTTGGTTGGTGCCTGATGCTCTGTCTCTGGTCGGGCTCATCGGAGTCTAACTGTTGGTTTTCTTTTGCTCCAGCATTTCAGTGGTTTCTTGCTGTCGAGTCTTCACCGTTGTCTCACCTCTGTGGTTCTTTGATTTCTGTGTTCACGGAGATGTTGCACTGAAGAGTTAGGAGGCCTTCATGCGGAATGAACAAATTATTTGTCTAAATCGCGACGGAAGTAAGGGCGAGGATTGTGGCCACGTAAAATCGATTTAAGCCCCCCCAGTGAAAATCTTCCACTGACCGTTCCAAGGCGGCTCTTCCGTGGCGATTTATTTATGTTGTTGTTTGTTACTTACTGTGTGTATCACTTGTGTCTTTTAATTTTGGATGGCCATATGGCCATTTTGTGGGAAAGTAACTGTCCATATGGCCTTCCTTTGTTTAGGTTTCCATTATGGTCTGGTCGCTTAATGTTTATATTTCTTTCCCTTTGGTGTCTTTTATGGATGGAGTAAGTTAATTGTATCAATTCCTGATCTTTGTTTTACTTCTACTTTTAACGGAGAGGTGACAATATAAAATCAGCCACAATTTCTTTGAGCTTGCAGATATAATTATAAAACACACATCATTTTATTTCTTTATAACTATCCTTTTCTCACATTGAAACATGGGATATTTATCCAATGGAAGCCTGCCTGGTATTTAGACTGCAACTAAAAGCTCTGTCCCAAAGTGATAAAACCCGGTACCTCCAGTATTTAGTGCAAAGCTACCATTAACAAAACCCAGGCAGCAATGTTCAGTCTTCTCCCTGTGTCATCAGAGTGCTGTGTAAAACGTTAAATCTAGACTGGGCTCATGTAAGGGGTATTGACTTATCAATCGACACAAAGAAAATCTGGACTGGTCTCGTGTACGAGGTATTCGCTAATACAAAAACTTCACGCCTGCTGTTCATTGTTGCTGAAAATTAACAAAATCCAGGGACTGCTTGTTTATAGCACCTAAGAGGTCAGAGCGCAGTGTAAAAAGTAAATTCTGGGCTGTGCTCGTGCAGGGGGGGGGGGGGGGGGGGGGGGGCTTTGGTAAATAGTGTATACCTGATCAGATACCACATAACGCGGTGTCTGATCTGGTCTACTCCTACTCTGCCTGCTTTAAATACTGGAATTTAATGGTTCAACGAACATATCAATTCTCAGTTCAGGATATATTTTCCCAACCTACACTCAGAGACGATCGACCCACCGGTACTCACAGTGCTTTAACTCAATTTTTCCCCAACTAAGCTGTTACTGATACGCAAACAATCCTGCAAATCAACCCAATAAATCTTAAACAATTATGTAGACAGAACTCTGCATGGAAATGTGCCTAGCTATATAAAAGTGGTTAGTTCAGTCCTAATTAGTTTCTCTGTGTGTTCTTACGTTAGAAAGTCTTGCAAACTAATGTAATTTTTCAGGGCCATAAAAGAGCTGAAACCCACCCGCACACGAGTACTGCTAAACAGCTTAGAGAATCTAAGCCTGCCCAGGCAAAGCGGTGCGAGTCGGTCCATCCATGCTAATAAACTCCATTGGTTTCATAGGACGGCAGGGATTGTGATGAAGGTAAAAGTTCCACAACTTGGAAGCAACGTCTCCAAAATGACCTTTAGAGTGTTGACGGGAACGCTAAACCTTAAATATTCCTTTTTTTTTTCAGACCAAACATAAATTTAGATAATATGGATACTCGTTAGAATCGCCTCGACGAGGCAGTTTTAACAAATACATATCGATCTCATCAATGCTATAGCAGTAGTAAGAAAGTTGCATTCACCCTTGTGAAACCTTGCAATTTTGAAAAGCCCCATGAATAAATTCAACGTATGATCTCATCTAATAATTTTAGGTTATTAACCCTAAAACGTGTTGGGAAATGACTACCCCTATTTGCCTAGCGTTCCATAAAAGGCACAAAGAAATATTGAACTAGTTTTGCGAAAAGTAGATAACAGAAATCAGCCTGCGCACATGCACAGTCTGGGCAGGGTTTTAGCTGCTTTCGCCAAAATACATGCAGCGAGCAGACGACAATTCTTCCGACTAACAGTGAAGCGCTTGGCATTAATGGGTTATTTACAGTTCAATGTTTATAAACACATTCAAAAGAAGATAAATTCCAGAAATTTCAAAAAAATTCTGTAAGTATTAAGGTAAAAATGCTTGCTTAATGTACTCAACTTATTGTTCTTAACAATATTACCTTATTAGATGAACATACATTACATTTTAAATAGTTTAAAAAGAAATTAATGCATAAAAACTCTAATGAGCTTGAGCTCTAATTTCGTCTGCTGGAAAATTTTAATCCACAGTACTGGGGAATGAAAGCGAGGCTGAAATAAGATATTTTACAGAACGTTTTAAAGATACATGTAGATTGCAGACTGATTTACTCAGCTGGTCTCTACTAATGAGATAGTCTGTGTAGCAGTATAACGACGAGGGAACCAGTCTATTGATCCACTTGAAGCTAACGCTTGATTGCGTGGCTGAGAAGCGTCTTGCAAACCTTGATGCTTTACTATAGACATTTTCCAATCTCGTCCATATTCTTACCTGCGTGGGACGTTTTGTCCATGGGACGTTTTGTCCGGCTCCCATATTGGGTCTGTGGTTTTGAACTACTGGCCCCTGCTTTTTTGTTTGGAGTTTAACCGCCCATTCAGAGCTGTTTATTTCATAGCAAGCACGTCAGTATACATAAACACACTTTTCCAAAGCAGGCTTAAAACAACTGTGCACATTATTTAACTGCCCTTCTTGAATCAGCAGAAGGGAGAGATGGCCGTAAAAAATCGGCAAGTCAAGTATCCAGGTCCGCGACTTTATTATGTCTGACGATTAAACCCATTTTACGTGATCTGATTGATTGATTAGAGGTTTAACGTCCTCGTCAACACTATTTAGGTCATTTTGGAGACACTGCTTCCAATTTTCTGGGACTTTTACCCAACGTTGAGATGACCTCTCAAGACCTGTCGCCCATTGAAACCAATAAGCATGGACGGTCCGACTCGCACCGCTTTGCCTGGGCAGGCTTAGATTCTCTAAGCGGTTTACCAGTGCTTGTGTGCGGTCGGTTTCAGCTTTGCGTGGAAGCATCATGCAGCCCATCTGCAGGGTATGTAAACAAGAGGCACATGGGCCACTATGCTCACCAGAGCTTAGGTGGGCACTGCCCAATGGCCGCCATGTATTTTAACATGATATCATTTTAATCTACCAAATGAACCCCCATGCCCAAATGAGCACCTATGTGGACTCAGTATCTGAAACATTAGGACTTTTATGAAGTAGAGGGGGTGGGGCATGGGCCCAATGGAGCCCTGGTTGGTATCACTAAATGCGTCTTATCATAGGGAACAAGAATATATATGGTTTAGCAATGGGGATCTGCAAGGCCTCTTAAGTGGTGGAGGGATTGGGGCATGCCCTGTTGATCCCAGGAAAGCCCAAGATTGTTGTCCCTAAATGTGTCTTATTACAAGGACCAAGTATATATATATGGTTATGTGGTGGGAATCTGAACGGTTTCTGAGATTTGAGGCCCTTTTATGAAGTGGAAATGATAGGAATGCTGACCCCCCTAAAGTAGGTGTGCTAATAATAAGGAACAAGAAAATATATGATTATGGGGTGGGGATTTGAATGGTTTCTGAAATATAAAGCCTTTTATGAAGTGGAAGGGCGGGGCACATTGCCTCAGCACAAAGATACCCCCAGGTTGGTGTGATTGAACGAGTCTTATCATAAGGAACAAGTATATGGTTTAGGGGTGGGGATCTGAACTATTTCTGAGATATATATGGCTTTTAATGAAGTAAAGTAATGGGGCATGGCCTGGGCATCCCCCGGGGACTCCCAAACTGGTGTCACTGAATGCATCTTATCATAAGGAAAATGAATATATATGGTTTAGGGTGGGGCTAAGAACAATTTCTGAGGTATAAGGCCTTTTGTGAAGTGGAGGGGTGGGGCAAGGCTCCGGGAGACTCCCAGGTTGGTGTCAATCAATGTGTCTTATCATAAGGAACAAGAATATATATGGTTTGGGGATAGCCATCTGTAGGGTTTCCGAGATATTGTGAGATTATGAAATGGAGGGGATGGGGCATGGCCCCAGCACATCCCTGGGGACCCCCATGTTGGTGTCACTGAATGCGTCTTATCATAATGAACAATAATATATATGGTTTAGGGGTGAGGATCTGAACAGTTTCTGAGATATATGGCCTTTTGTGAAGTGAAGGGGTGGGGCAAGGCCCCGGCGCATCCCTGAGGACCCCCAGGTTGGTGTCAATGAATGTGTCTTATCATAAGGATCAAGAATATATATGCTTCAGGGGCGGAGATCTGTAAGGTTTCCGAGATATTGGGCCTTTTATGAAATGGAGGGGGCGGGGCATGGCCCCGGCGCATCCCGGAGACTCCCAGGTCGATATCATTGAATGGGTGTTATCATAAGGAAAAAGGATATATATTGTTTAGGGGTGGGGATCTGAATGGTTTCCAAGGTATTGGTCCTTTTATTAAGTGGAGGGGTGGGGCATGGCCTCGGCTCATCCCTGAGGACCCCCAGGTTGGTGTCAATGAATGCGTCTTATCAATAGGAACAAGAATATATATGGTTTAGGTGTTGGGATCTGAATAGTTTCTATGATATATGGCCTTTTATGAAATGGAGGGGTTGGGGCATGGTCCCGGCACAACCCGGGGGACCCACAGGTTGGCATAAAAGCATATGGCTGAGAGAAGTTTTCTCAAGAAACATTTCTATAAAAATTTTGTGAAAATATCTGAAATGACTTGGCAGTAAATGCCGTTTTTCAATTTTCCCCATTATAAGTCTATGGAAACTCTAAGTTGCCATAGCAACCAAACTAATGAGCCGATTTTCATAAAAAAACACAAACTTTCAATCCCCCAGCCCAAGGATGCTACAGATAAAATTTGGGCCCGATCGGCCCAGTGGCTTCAGAGGAGATGTTAAAAAGTGTTGACGTCACACGACGACGACGACACAGACGACGACGGACAACTACCTATCCTATAACTCCCCCGGAGCCTTCGGCTCTGGTCAGCTAAAACAGACGGGTGTAGATTAAAAGATTTTTTACCCATCCCCGACCCCAAACCCGACTCCAAACCCGACTTTGGGAATAAGAAGATTACTTAGTGCACTGGCTGTTTCTGCCAGTTTTTAAGAGCGACGATCTCTATTTTCAAACATGCCAGCTAGTGTCATTGTTTCTGTCCAAGCTCGAGGTTTTAATTCGATTTTTTTTTTTGGCGTAGCCGTTACGTTTTTGGTTTTGTCCTACATTGTTAGTTATTTCGTTGGTAAATAAAACCACGTGTTCGAGGAGATGACCATTTCATTGGGCAATAATTTGCATGTTAAACAGTTTCATTCAACAAATACAACAGTTTACATTTAAAAAACAATCATATTCATATACTTGAGATCACATGCTCTTCAAATTAAGTCGATTTTGAACTTGACCTTTGACTTCGACCTTACCCTAGACAGGCTGGACACCGCCCTCTGCAATGTATTTTTTTCTCACGTGACAGCTGATTTGGCATCAGGGGACAGTTAATCGCAGCACTTTTTTGTCCGCGCCACACGAAGTTTTTGAATCGTTATCGACAACTCCTGGAGAAAGCGATAACTTCTGTTTTGGTTTCAAATTGCTCCACACATGCATGAAATCAAAACAGAATACCAAAGAAACACTTCTCTGTTTGTATAGGCTGACAGCAGCAGCATTTCACTTACCCCACCCACTAATTTTTACATACAAAAAATCATGACTCCACCTCACTTTGACAGATCCTGTGAATTTACTCCCAAAACACCAGTACTTGGCACCTGTTGAAATGTCATGAACACTCAGTCACATGCAAAGAAATAGACAGAAAAGTATACCATAGCCAGTAAACTTTTTCAGGAATCCTCTTTGAAAAACAGCCACTTTTTAGCGCCAAAGCTACCTTCGTGAATTCAGATATGCCTGAATTCAGATATGCCGCTGCACCTTGAACTTGCACAGCATCCAGACAGCCGGGTTGTTAGTTTCGTATTCCATTTCATAAACGTACAGATACTCAGCAAATAAGCCCACATTGGCAAAAAATATCCACATATCACAATTTCTATGAGCAACCATGCCATTATTGACCCTCCTACTATAATATTTTGAAAAACGTCCACCCCCACCCTCAAATGCGAAACTTTCCCCTGATGCCTCCACCCTCAAATGCGAAACTATCCCCTGATGCCTTTGTTTGAATACAGTAAACCAGTTTATAGCTAGACAATTGTTGCTAAATCACTATCGTACCTCATTTTCAAAACAACCTTCCAATTACATCTACGCCGCATATTTTTTGTGAAAGATATTTCTTGTTTAATATATCTCAATTTGGGGCATTGGCAAACAGTGTAGACCCAGATCAGACGCCGCGTTCTCGCCGCCGAACGCGGCGTCTGTTCTGGGTCTACACTGATGGCTTAAAGAACATTCATTTTTGTAAAATTTGCCACGAACAAAAACAAACCTGACACCCCTATAATCTATAATTGGAAATGAACCAAAAGTTACCAGTTTCGTATGTGGGTAAAAGACTTGAGACCATGAAATTTTGTTCGAAATAGGGATAGTTCGAATCATAGTTTCAGGTCATGAAGCGTAACACTGGAATCACTGAAGGGGAATGGGAACACCTTCAGGAGAGGCAACTCCTGGCAAAGTATTTTTTTCTTCCATGTCAATAGGGATCAACTCTTAAAGGAAAGAATTTGCTTTCTTTTATGGGTTTAATCATTGTTTCAGGTCATGGGGATCACTTAAGGGGAATGGGAACACCTGACATATTTTTCGGCCATTTTTCAAAGGGAGACAACTTTCGGGACCCCCCTGTTCGCTTTTCTATAAACCTTGTCCCACTGAAAAAGGGATCTACTGCTAAAGGAAAGAATTGCTCCTGAGCGAATTTTTTCCTTTAAAAGTTGACCCCTATTGACATGGGAGACAAAAATACTTTTGTAAGAGTTGCCTCCCCTGAAGCTGTACCCATTCCCCTTATATATATTTAAGGTCTTCTTAAAAATGAAGGGATGTTGTGTGTACTCATTGGGATCACCTCATTTAGGACACATGACATATATTTCAGAGACCAAATCAGGAAAACCTCCCTAAAACTTAATTCTAATGCACTTACAAGAAAAATTAAACATCTGATTGGTCAACGCCATAAATTTGCGACAGTATATTTAGGGGATAACTGTATTCAAAATTGTCATTTGGGGAGGTAAATCGGTGGTTTTACGGTCGGAAATTTCGTTTTACGGCGACGCGTCAGCGGAGCCGTAAAACGGAATTTGCGACCGTAAAACCACCGATTTACCTCCCCAAATGACAATTTTCAATACAGTTATCCCCATTCTAATGCACTTATTCGGTTGTTTTGTTAAAATTGTACTATTTTGCACAAAGCGGCAGGCGTTGTGAGCTGCGTAAAACCAAATGTCAGCCAATGAAAAACGACGTTACGTGGTGACGTCGGATTTCCGACAGTATATCGTGGAATATACTGTCGCAAATTTTTGACGTTATCCAATCAGACGTCGCGTTACATACGTATGTGCATTAGAATTGGCGATATACTGTAGCTCGGCGAGTGACATGTTATTGTATTCATACGCGGACAGCAACGCTTGTTGTCAATGTAAACAAAATGGCGGAGCTTGATATCGAAAAGCTACTGTTTGGTGACAGTGACGTCAATACTGCGCTCGGCGATTTTGAAGTGAAATTTGAAATAGACCCAGACTCAACTTTTAGCGATGATGATCTGGTCGAGGCGGTGGAATCATTAGAGAATACACAGGATCAAGACATCGAGACAGACGCTCAACAGACCGTGGCTGAGGAGACCCCGCCTACGATAAACACAGCTCCGCCTCCGACAGCACATAGAGACAGATTTCCCAGTGTTTCCACAGAGGAAATTGAAGGGATCATTGCAGGTGCCACTAGCTCTGCTACCAATAAAATGACCAGATGGGGAGTGCAGCAGTTTAAACGTATGAGCTTTATCACACAAACTAAAAGGTCCCACATAACCCTCAAAAATTAAGTTACACAACAACAACAACTACAAGACACTGATACCACGCACATATATATTAACAGTAAAATTCTTATATTAAGACCACCTTTGGGACTGTTCAAAAATGGTCTTAAAAGACCACTTTTGAACAGCCCCAAAGGTGGTCTCTGACCAGAGAACAATGTGTGCAGAAAACACAATGAAAGAATAACTGAAACCGTTTTCTTATAAGCTTTTGTCAGTTTTGAAAGCAGAATAAGTCTTGAATTTTAGTGGTCTTAATAGCCGAATTTTACTGTATATAAATCATACTGGTTTTATTGGGCGGCAGGGCTTGAGATGTCATGTCATCTCAAGGTCTGGTATAATTCCCATAAAATGGGAAGCGGCGTCTCCCAAATTACCTATTTAGTCTCGACGGAAGTTAAACCTCAATTCAAACAAACAAAACATTAAAGCATATGTTTTACAGTCAGTTTCTGTTTCTTCGACCATAAAATTAGGGGAAAGCTGTATTAAAAAAGTGCCATTTGGGGCGGTAAATCAACGGTTTTATGGTTGGAAATTCCGTTTTACCGCGACGCGTTAGCGGAGCCATAAAACGTAATTTGCGACCGTAAAACTCGATGATTTTCCTCCCCGTATCACAATTTTGCAATATAGCTATCCCCATTCTAATGCATGTGTCGGTTGTTTTGTTGAAAACAGTACTATTTTGCATAACGGCTAGCGCTGTGAGCTTAATAAAACCAAATTCCAGCCAATGAAAAGTGATGTTACGCGATGACGTCCGGTTTCAGACAGTATATTACAGAATATACTGTCCCAATTTTTTGACGTCCAATCAGATATCGTGTTACATATATGCAAGTGCATTGGAATGTTAAATATTGTTTACCCCATTCTAATGCAATTATTCACATTTTTTGTTGCAAAATTGCTGTCTTTGGCCAAAAAGACAAGAGCAGTTAGTTGGCTAAAACCACACACCAGCCAATGAAAATTTGCGTTACATAATTACTTCGGATCTCTGACAGTATATCACAGAATATACCATCGCAAATTTTGACCTCATTCAATCAAATGTCATGTTAGATACGCAAAATAATGCATTAGAAGAAGTAAGATTTATGGAAGCAATATATTTTGTTTGCGCAATGTGTCAATGTTTCTAACCATCATAGCTGCAGATAAAGGCGGAGGAACGAGGAAAAGGAAGGGATAATTTTTTGTTTCACTTTTTTGACGAGCAATTTATGTTGTGGGTGGTTGTTAGGATCACGTCTGAAAGGCGATTCTAGCAAATACACATGTTTCGACCAGGAGAAAAATGAAAATTAGCCATTAAATGTCCTCGTTACTCGTCTTTATATAGTGAAACATGGAAAAAGAAACGGCCCTCTTGTTCTAACACCTTTAATTTTTACTGAGAAGATAACAAACAATTCTTAGGCAAATACATAAAATACATCGATTGTGGGTACTCACTAGAAGCGCCTCAGCGAGGCAGTTATAACGAGTTCCCACAATGTAAACTGTTGAGCCGAAATCTGAAAAATATCAGATTTAGGGGATAAGTGTATTCAAAATTGTGATTTTGGGAGGTAAATCGGAGGTTTTACAGTCGGAAATTTCGTTTTACGGCTAACCGTCAGCGCAGCCGTAAAACGTAATTTGCGGTCTTAAAACCGACGATATACCTCCCCAAATCACAATTTTGCAATACAGTTATCCCCATTCTAATGCACTAGTGTGGTTGTTTTGTTAAAAACTGTGCTATTTGGAATAAAACGGGTAGCGCTGTGAGCTGCGTAAAACCAAATGCCAGCCAATGAAAAGCGACATTACGCGATGACGTCCGGTTTTCGACAGTATATCGCAGAATATACTGTCACAAATTTTTGACGTTATCCAATCAGACGTCGCGTTACATTTGCAAGTGCAATAGAATTCTCATCTTGTTTCTTGAAATTTTACTGTCTGTTGGTAAAATTGAAAATTTGACTAGGCGTGTTTTGGTAATGGAATGTAGACCACTGCCTATATAACTTTTGAGAAAGAGCACACCAGCTATCAGTTCAATTAAATATATTTTTTTCTGGCTTGCTGGAAAAAAAATGTACAACTGTAGTGTGTAGCCATGAAAAGGGCCATGCTAGCATATGTTTGTACAATATTTCTGTCTATTTTTTATATTTTTCTTCTGTTTTGTATTTAAAAATGACAAAAAATCACCAAAATAGGGGATAAATGTATAAAAGACAAATGAAGTTTTGGGAGGCAAATGGAAGCTTTTCTATCAGTCAGAAATTTTTCTGAATGACTCATAACGTCCCAGGCAGCAAAGAATGATGAACCAATGTCCGGCCCACAGTGAAAGGATAACACTTAACATCATATGACTGTCGGTCCGACATTTGCCTGCTGTTTTGTTCTAGCTTGGGTATTCGTGTAAAACATTGTTTTCAAACACCGACAATTTTCCTCTCCAAATTACATGTTGCAATTAGGGAACAATTGTATTTGAAATTGTCATTTGGGGAGGTAAATCGGCAGTTGAACGGTCGGTAATTTCGTTTTACGACAAAAACGGAATTCGCGACCGTAAAACCGACTATTTACCTCCCCAAATGACAATTTTGCAATACAGTTATCCCCATTCTAATGTACTTATGTGGTTGTTTTGCTGATTTATGTGAACGACAAGTGCTGTGAACTGCATAAAACCAATTCGCAGCCAATGAGAAGCAATGTTGGGTGATGACGCCAGGTTTGCTACAGTATATGGCAGAATATACTGTCACAAATTTTTAACGTTATCCAATAAGCAGGTGCATTAAATTTTCAATACATTTATCCCCATTGTAATGGACTTATTTGGTTTTTAAGTAAAAAATTGTACTACATTGAAATTTGCACACGGCTGCAAGTTGTGAGCTGCTTAAAACCAATTGCAAGCAAATTATAAGTCATTTTATCTGGTTATGTGATGAAGTCAGGTTTCCGACAGTATACTGTCGCAAATTTGTGATGTTATCCAATCAGACGTCCCGTTTCATATACCAATTCATTAGATAAATTTATGTTTTTCTTGAAATTTCAGAGTGGCTTGCCTCCCGAAGTTACAATGATAACTTTGAAAGTTTGAATAACAAAGAACTGGACATCCGGCTGGAAAAGTTCTATGCTGAAGTGAGAAATGGGGATGGTGAACCCTACAGTAAATCTACGTATACTGGTATAAGGGCGTCAATCAACCGTCATTTACGTGCGCCACCACATAACAGAAATATCTGCCTCATGAGCAATGAAGATTTCCACCGGTCTAATCAAGTATTTATTGCTGTGCTTAAGAAGCTTAAACGAGATGGGTTTGATAAAACAAAACACTACCCAGCAATTGCTGAAGCAGACCTAGAGAAACTGAGGCAGTCGGAAGTGTTTAGCATGAAACAGCCTAGGTCTTTGCAGAAGAAGGTATGGTTTGACATTGCATTGGCATTTGCTCGTCGGGGGCGTGAGAACTTGCAGTCTCTAAAAAAGGATGCATTTGTCTTCAAAAAGGACGACACTGGCCTTGAGTATGTTGAGATGGGCTACAATGAAGCTACTAAGAACCACCCGGGATTGAAAGGGGATACAAATCAAGACTGTAAACCAAGAATGTATACAGTTAATGGCAGTGAATCTTGTCCTATCACCTCTCTGAAATATTATTTAAGCAAACTAAACCCAGACAATGACATTTTCTTCCAGCAAGCCAGAAATAAAGTGTCACATCTTGATGAGGTGTGGTTTACAAGTCGTCCTTTAGGGCCACGAACCCTTGGTGACATGATGAAAGTTATCTCAAAGGAGGCAGAGCTTAGTCAAGTTGACGGGCCTCCGTGGCCTAGTGGATAAGAGCGCTGACTCTTAGTCATTAGGTCTCTCACCGCCGTAGGTTCGAGCCTCGCTCTGGCCACGTGTGAGACGCCAAGTTCTGCAACGGAAGGTCAGGTGGTTTTTCTCTGGGTACTCCGGTTTTCGCCCACCTCTGATTAACGATCGGCTCGATATGAGTGAAATAATCTTGAAAGGGCCGTAAAACCCAAACCAAAAAAAAAAAAAAAAAAAAAAAAAAAAAAGCTTAGTCAAGTATACACAAATCACAGTGTCAGGGCAACTACCATCACTTTACTGTCCCATGCCGGAGTAGATACGCGTGCCATAATGAGGATCTCACAGCACAAGAATGAAGGCTCCGTGAAGTCATATAACAGAGATTCATCTGATGCCCAAAAGCGACAATATTCGGCTATTCTACATGGAAACTCATCTGAAGTACCGGTGTCACAATCAGAAAGTTTGCCAACTGTCGTCCCATGTCCTAATTCTCCACCCACTCATCATGTCCAGTTCACACAAAATGTCCAGAATTTTCAAAATAACATTTTGCAGCAACGATTTCCCCAGCATCAGCCACCAAAGTACTTCTTCCAAAACTGCACTGTTCATTTTCACGGTGATAATTAGCCGTCCAACTGGTCAATGAATGAATAAAATTATTATTTCCGACAAACACAAACGGCTGAAATCACAGACCACGGAAAGGTCATGACCCACGTGACACGTGGCAGTTAAAGAGTAGAAAATAGTTGTGAATTTAAATGAAAAAAGATTATATGAATTAATTGATCTACGTTTTGATAATACATTTGCCGTGAAAGCAGTATTAAGTTTGGCATATTTCTTTTTCTATCTCGACCTATTTTTTGTGCGCACTAACAAATGGGTAGTTACGCATCGCTCAGCTGACTCGATAAACAAAAAAAAAAAAAAAAAAAAAAACCAAGAGGCCCCTTAGGGGTTTCAGTTGGAAAAGTGCATTAGAATGGGGATAACTGTAATGAAAATTTACATTTGGGGAGGTATATCGTCGGTTTTACGGTCGGAAATTTCGTTTTACGGCTCCGCTGACGCGTCGCCGTAAAACGAAATTTCCGACCGTAAAACCGACGATATACCTCCCCAAATGTAAATTTTCAATACAGTTATCCCCTAAATATATGGATATCTGGCGTTAAGTTCGAATTAACCAAAGCCAACCGAATATCCAGATTCGAAGTTTCGAAGTTTCACTGTAAATCCTAAATAACTCGAACACAGATGGGTTGTTTACCATTGTTAATTCGAAATGCATCACGAAAAACTGACCCCTTGAACCCCAATTTGATACGGTATCACGACTCCCCGAAATCACCGAAATCACCCCGAAATCACCACAGAAATAACCGAAATCACCACTGAAATAACAGAAATCACCATTGTGGAATTAATATATGGACATGTATAGTGTATTTAGCTTACAAACATTATTTTTATTGTCAATGATGACTTTTGGGTACCTTTTCAGCCAAAAACACTTAAAATTGTACGCTCGGGATTTCTTCCGAAATCACCTGTCATTAATGCACTATTCTAGGGGCATATATACTGTTTATTACTGAAAATTAGTCTTGTTTTCATTCTAAGGTGAGCATATAATGTGCCAGGTTGAGTTCAATAAAGAATGTCCATTTTCAGCACAGAAGCATTTTGTTGGTGTGTGTATTGTTATTACCTTTTCAAATATATTGGAAAAATTTACTACCAAAAAAAAAAAAAAATGAAAATTTTCTGCTGAAAAATTGCGATGTTTTTCTTGTTTCCATTTCATGATTTCGTATATATTTCAAACCGTTTTGCATTTACATCATCTTGTTTATGTATGTAAGAAATTGGAGATTTCCCCTATTGTGCTGTCTCGTAAATCGATTTATTTTTGTTTCTTTTTATCATTCTATGTGGCGAGAGCAAGAGCATCACGAAAACACGCCTATATAAATTTGACTCATTTAAACCCCTTATATAATAAAACTGGGGTTTGGCAGGGGTAAACAATAGTTTCCTTAGGTTGTGGGTACTCGTTAGAACCGCATATTTTTAGAGGAGTGTTTTCGAGATTTGGTTAAAATGTTTATATATTGCCCATAAGGTTATATAAATAAAGGTACAAAATAAATATCTTTTGTTATTCGTTTGTTTTATTTGTGGTTTAATGTCCCCGTCAACAGTGTATAGGTCATTTTGGAGCCGGTAAACCACTATTCCTACGAGTAAAATATGCACATAACGAAGACTCAGACCAGCCTGCCCACTGGCGCATTTTGAAATCGCGCCTATTCGAGTAAACACAAAACGCGTTTGTTTTGTTTCTTTTCAAGTTTCACGACCCAGTCAACAAAATTTAGGTCATTTTGAGCCGGTCAATTTGTGTATCGATACTTGTAAGCTGTTAATGTATCAGTTTACCTATCGACTCTTTTCTTGGGTATGCCCCCGGATGTAGGGTTATCTGTAAGCTGTTAACCAGCAGTGGAATTTCTCACCCCAGTCAACACTATTTAGGTTATTTTTGAGCCGGCCAGTTTAGCAATCTACACTTTTCCTGGACAGGCTTATCCGTTAGCTGGTTACCAGTACAGTGCACATTCTTTCGCAAGAAACTGGCAACCAGTGGAAGGGAGAGATTGGCCGTACAAAAAGATTTCAAAATCAATTTCCACAAAAGAGCGCTGCCGAATCCGGCACGTATCGAACTTGATCAACCGTCAGACTCACATCCGACTGAGCTACAGAGGTCGGCCAAAAAACAAATCTGATGAAAATTTGGATATTTTATTTATTCCTGCATCGAACATAGATTGTGGGAACTGGTAAGAACTCGGCGATTCTGGCGGTCCTAACGAGAACCAACAATCTTATGATCTTTTTGAACATAA
Source organism: Lucinisca nassula (assembly GCA_963580285.1). Taxonomy (NCBI): domain Eukaryota; kingdom Metazoa; phylum Mollusca; class Bivalvia; order Lucinida; family Lucinidae; genus Lucinisca; species Lucinisca nassula. Next base: position 36,081,393 of record OY757013.1, read on the forward strand.
ATAAATAAATAAATGAAAAAAAAATAGTTTTAATTCCCATTTACCGCTTTCCAATGAAAGGAAATTACCTTAAACTATATAAATTCATGAGATTTGGTCATAATAAAAGCATTTTAATGAGTTTTTTTTCTGTTTTCATTGTTGATTTCTGTTATTTCAGTGGTGATTTCGGTTATTTCTGTGGTGATTTCGATGATTTCGGTGATTTCAGTGGTGATTTCGGTTATTTCTGTGGTGATTTCGGTGATTTCGGTGGTGATTTCGGTGATTTCGGGGAATCGTGTTACCCAGTTTGATATAGTAAAACTGGAGTTTGCAGGGGTAAATCTTATTTTTCTTATTTCCGCTCTAAGGTATAGATTGTGGGTACTCGTTGGAACACCCTCGATGAGGCGGTTCTAACGTGTACCCACAATCTATACTTTGAGCAAAAATGAGAAAAATATCACAATTTTTCATCTGAATTTTTTTTCGGCCGTAAAATTTACAATGTACTTGAGTCCACGGAGATTCTTCTCAAATAGCTCCTGATTCCACATGTTAAGAATTAATTAGCGAGTTTTTTTGTACACTCAGAATCACCGCAATGACATTTTATATGCAAATCCATTCCGGGCATGTATTGCAAAATAACCATAGAATAAAAACTCAATCAAAAAAAAAAATATTTTGTGCATTTTGTAGTTTGAAGCCTTATACGTCATCTTCAGCGAAATACTAACCAGGAAACTCACAAGTTTAAAGTTTGTACCGGTGTGCACATAATCACCCCGTGGCAATAAGAACTTCATCGATGTTCAAAGGCTGAAATTCCATTTTTGTAGAATTCGGGACCTTAAGAGTCGATCCACCCTCCAACCGCTGTTTTAAGCCGTTATGTTATATGAAGACATGCCACCTCTACGCCCACAGAGTATTCCACAGCCATATGCAATCATGACACAACAAAGTCTCTTTTACAAAGTGTTGAGTGAATGAGAGTGTTTGAGTTTTACGTCCCACCAACAACTAAGGTCATATGGAGATGGGACCTCGGTTTAAACGCTCATCCGAAAGTCTGGAGAAGCCTGGGATCGAACCCACCACCCCTGGTTTATGAGGTGAGCAGCTTATCCTATTACATCACAGGGGCTTCTAACAAAGTGTTGAAACAAGTGTGACAGATGCTGTTTAAAGGCTATTTTAGCAAGTAAACATATAACATACTCAGGATTTCTGTATTGAATCTTTGTTGTGGGGAGGACAAGCCTTGTACAGTAAAAAATTCCGCTATTAAGACCGCCTAAAATGAAGACTGATTTTGCTCTAAAAAGCTTATTTAGAAGGGTGCAGTTACCATTTCTTCGTGTTTTCTGCACTCAATGTCCTCTGGTCAGGGACAGCCTTTAGGATTGTTCAAAAGTGGTCTTAAAGACCTTTTTTGAACAGTCCCAAAGGTGGCCTTTATACAGGTATTTTACTGTATATGTAGGTTGTGAAACTAGTCCTGAAGTGAGAATCGAACTGTTTTCTTTTAACCCTTAAATTCCAGTATTTTAAGCAAGCACAGTAGCCGTGATCAGACAGTTATGTGGCGTCGGATTAGGTATACACTGTTTGCCAATGTCCAAGTGCTCGAGCACAGTCCAGAATTTACTTTTTACACAGCGCTCTGACGTCTTAGTGAGGCGACTATCGACGCTATAAACTAGATTTTGTTCAGGGTCGGCGGTAGTCAGATGTTGAGTGATAGTCACGCGGACAATAGCAAGCTTTATAACGTAGACTGTGGGTACGTTAAAACGCTTCATTTAATAGAAGAAAAGTATTCAGTACATTTTTTGTCTGAAAAAAAAAAAAAAAAAATATGGTAACATTTTCCGTCAAAGTTTTCCAAATTATTTACTTGATCACTTGATAATGTTTTTTTTATTATTTTCTTGCTGTATAATGTTTTTTATTATTTCCTTTCTGTATACACGTATATTTAACCAGCACAACAGATTCATCTTTCTGAATTTACAAAATTTCATTGATAATGCTTAACCTCACATGCAACACAATCTGCGCTGGAAACGTATAGAATTTTATCCAGCTGTAAACAGTGTAGATCCATCGATGGCTTCTGATCAGAACCTACAATGTTTGCCATAGTTTCAACTCTTTCTCTTCTCCTCGATCAGTCCCACCACTGCATCCCAGCTCCTGAATAACAGTGATCAGAAACAGAGCCCCGTCAGCGATATGTTTAAAAAACATCATTCTACCTGTTGATGCAGGCCTGCACACAGGGTGGGGAGGGGTGCAAACGCACCCACCCCACTTTTTGTGTCATTTGCCAGAGAAAGGGAGAAGAGATAGAAGAGACAGTAGAGGAGAGTAAAGTGAGGGACAGAGGACAGAGTAGAAAATAAATGGAAGTGTAGAAACAGAAAAACAACCATTAGGAAAACATGTCCGTAAGAAATAATGGCGTCCAACATGGTGTCAGAAGATGATAAATATTAGGCAAAAATGATAACATCTTTATTATTTCTGCTTTCAACATAGATTGTGGGTGCTCGTTAGAACCGCCTCATTGAGGCGGTTCTAACGAGTAACCACAACCTATGTCTTCGAGCAGAAATAAGGAAAATAATGTTTACCCCCGTAAACCCCAGGTTTCACTATATAAAGTGGGGTTTAGGGGGGTCTTTATTTCACGGACTTGTTCAAATGATGATTCCCTCTTCTACCCATATTTGCTTCAATAAGGATAGACTACACCATGATATCAAAATTTTCTGCATTTTTAACAAATGACTATTTCTAAATCCTTTTTATATTTCACATCTAATGTTTGTTTTTGTTTGAATTGAAATTTATCAGCCCAGTCAACACTATTTTAGATCATTTTTGAGCCGTTCAGTTTACACTTTTCCTTGGCAGGCTTATATGTAAGCGGTTAACAAGTACAGTGCACATTCTTTCGCCAGAAACTGACAACTGCCCTTCTTGAATCAGCAGAAGGGACAGAATGACCGTAGGAATCACAATCTTATGTTAAAAGCTTTTTAATAAGACTGCTAGTCCTGGGGATTTGTTTTTCTTTCTAAACAGCTTGACCATTATGCAGTTTTGAAACAAATTAGATATTTGTACTTCAGACTGGGTGCAGCTGTAGTTAATATGGTTTAGCATCTTAGTCAATCATTTACCTGTCAGAAGTTGATATACGGGGGAAGTTCAATAAGTTCGTAGAACTCGGTATTTTTCTATACAATTCAAGATTGTTTTTTTTTTTTTTTTTTTTTTTTCATTGTTTTTTTTTTTTTTTTTTTTTTTATTTTTTTTTTGCCGTGTAAACCTTTGTCAGTTGAATGATAACAGCCGCTCAATCAACACGTACAATTTTGCTCTTACTTTTTATTTGAAAACCTATACCGATGGACAAAAATGGAAAGTCAGAATACTGAGTTCAGAGCAGTCATAAAGTTCCTCACTAAGGAGGGTGCAAAGGCCAAAGAAATCCATCGGCGCATGGCTGATGTGTATGATGATAGTAGCCGAGGTAAAGTGGTCAGCAGAATTTAAACGTGGGCGAGACTCCTTAGACGATGACCCAAAGTCTGGCCCCGAGGTTATAAAACTTTTTTCATGCTTAACTCAGCTGAGCATGAAATACATAATGCTCATAAATATGAAAATAGAAATGATAGAGTCACTTTTCTTGCTAAGATCAGTACAGCATGTCATTTGTCCTGCTCATAAATTTTAAAATGCCAACAATTGTTGGCATTTTAAAGTTTGTTAGCAGGACAAATTTCATTCTCAGCTGAGTTGAGCATGAAAAAGCTTTATAACCTCGGGGCCAGGTCGCCCTGCTGATATCACCAACCAGGAGATAATCGACCGTGTTGAACAATCGCCGAATCAAAGTTGCCGAACTTGCTTCAGAATGTGGTATTTCTAATGTAAGTGTTTACACTACAATCCATGAACATTTAAGCATGTCAAAGCTATGTGCATGGTGGGTACCCAGAAACCTGAACCTGCAAGATCGTCAGCAAAGGATGGAGTCAAATCAAGAACTTCTGGAAATGTACACTGCCAATCCAGAAGACTTTTACACTCGTCTTGTAACATGAGATGAAACTTGGCTTCACCACTGGGACCCAGAAACTAAAAAAGAGTCTATGAAATAGAAGCGCCCGAGCTCAACCTCAATTAAGAAATTTCGTACCCAACCATCAGCCGGCAAGGTAATGTCCATGGTGTTTTCGGACTCCAAAGGGATTATATTGAGAGATTACAAGCCTGCTGTACTTCAATTACAGGAGAATATTATGTCAATGCCATTAAACAATGAAGGGTTGCTATTTAAAAAACAAGAGCTCCGCAAGCGAGGCAGTATACTCCCGTAGCAAGTTAATATTTGTTGGGCTGAAACCTTGAAACAATAAGAACTGCTCCATATCATGGTCTAATTACATATCAAGTTTCAGCTTTATCGGAACTAAATTGTAGAAGGAGTTAGCCGGAAATGAAAATGTCTACAGATATTTTCGAAGTGTTATACTTATATAAATGGTTGGTGGACCATCCTCTCTAAACCATATGCACTGCTCCACATCATAGTCAAACTTAATGTCAGGATTTTGCTAGATCGAATGTTACCTGCAGGAGAAGTTAGTCAAACAAAATGTGTACAGAAATTTTCAAAGGGGCATAACTTGATTAATTTTTGGTGGACCGTAGCCTCAAAACAATAGGAACTGCGACACATAATGGTCTTGCTATATATGAAGTTTCAGCTTCATCGGATATTAGTTATAGGAGAGGTTAGCCACAAACAAAATACTTACAGAAATCTGCAAAGGGGCATAACTTTATTTATATCTGGTAAGCCATAACCGCGAAAAAATATGCGCTGCTCCACATTATGGTAAAACTATATATCAATTTTAGCTTGATTAAATGTTTACAGTAGGAAGAGTTAGCCATAAACAAAATGTTCACAGGAATTTTCAAAGGGGCATAACTCTATAAATATTTGGTGGACTGTGACCTTGAAATAATATACGCTGCTCCACATCTTGGTCTAACTATACATCAAGTTTCAGCTTAATCGGTACTAAATTGCAGGCAAAATTGCTTACAAAAACTTTCAAAGGGGTATAACTTTGTTTTTATTTGTTGAACCATAACCTCAAAACCAGATCAGTGATTACATACCAGAAAGGGCCCCATAGAGCCATTAAAGAGGTGTGGTACAAGTTTTTGTCAGAATGTAGGTCATGTGATGGTAAGTATTTATATCGATATAATTCGATTTATGGATATCCATCATTCCAATTACGCACTGTAAAAAAGTTATGGAAACATTACACCAAAACTGGTGGCAGCATTACACCATTGTATGCTCGGTATTTTTTCACCGAATAGCCGGCTATTAATCCAGATAATTGGTGTAATTACGCAACCGAAAATCGACGGAAAGTTTACACCATAGTGTAACTGATCTTCATTACCAGTGTAAATGTGCCATCATATTTTGAAGGAAACGTTTCCAGATGTAATGTTTCCTTCATTCAGTTGGTGTAACATTACATCAATAATTAAGACTGGCTACACCACAGTGTACATTTGTGTAGTGTAATTATTTATTACTTTTTTGTTTTTCATTGGTGTAGAACTTATCATACTCTAATACCCCTTTCTTAGGGTACCTTTGATACACTTCTTAAAGGGTATCAGTTACCTTTTTTCAATGGTAATGTTAGAGCTTCCGTAAAATGCTGGAGCAAAGATCTGCTTTTTCCATTAGATTTTGTATAAATTCTTTATTAAAAAGAAATTGTGTTTATACTGAAATGAACTTTACCTCATTTCAATCTTATTTAGCAGGATTTTCATTACGCATGAAACAGCCCTGTAATCAATATTAATAATTATATAATTTGTATGATATTTATGCTGTTTTGAGCTTTATGACACGAAAGAGGAACAAAATAACATATGTCGTACATATAACGCATCTTATACGACTAGTTACACGATTCGACGAGAAACTTTAACTTACGTTACGATGAAACAAAACACCAGCATTGGTGCAGCAAAGCACCGATAAGCTGGAGAGATAACGCTTTCAGAGTGTAATTCCTTTTTTACACTGAACATAACAAAATATTATCCATCATTTGAAGAAGTATTACACCGATACTTAGTTACACTGAAAAAGGTGTAATGTTCACAGTTAGACCGCCCTTCAAAAATGTTACCCTGTAGTATGACTAAAATTACCCTATTTAGTAACAAACCTTACACCATAAATAGTGTAATTATTTCAAACACTAATTGATACGAAACGTAACACTTGTTTTACATAATCGTTACACCAAACACCTAATTTTCAGCGCTACTCCAAATTTTGAGTAAACTATACAAGTTACCAGTGTATTGTTACTCAAAATTACATTTTACACCCAAAATGGTGTATGGTTCGAATTCACACGAGTTTTAGTGTAAAATTTACTCTGTCTTTAGGTAGACTTAACACAAATTTTTTACAGTGCGGGTATCCATAAATAATAATGGGTATCTATAAATAGGGAATAGTAAATGGGGCGCCCCATAAGATTTAACCTTTAATGGGGATTCCCTTATTGCGTCAGCCATAATTTCCAATTTCCATAAACCTGAACAGATTCTGCTCATAAACATATTGTAGGCAAGGCATCTTCCACCATTTCTACCGGACGTATTATGGATCACGTGACTTCCAAATATGGCGGTCACGTAATCTGACCGGGAACCGTTTAAGACACACACACACACACACACACACACACACACACACACACACACACACACACACACACACACACACACACACACACACATGAACTACAAGACAATAGCGCTCAATGTGTACTTTGTAGGATAAAGTAGCTGCATATATTATAGCTACATATTTATCACCCGTAGTTGTTTAGATGGACTCTTTCGCCAGAAACTGACAACTGCCCTTCTTGATTTGTTTTTGTTTGATTTGAGGTTTAACGTCCCCGTCAACGCTGTAAATGTCATTTTGGAGACGTTGCTTCCAATTTTGTGGGACTTTTACCCGACATTGAGATGAAATGACATCTCAAGCCTGGTCGCCCAATGAAACCAATAGGGTTTATTAGCACCGCGGTTCCTGGACAGGCTTAGATCCTCTAAGCGGTTTACCAGTACTAGAGTGCGGGCAGGATTCAGCTCTGCGTGGAAGCATCATGCAGCCCATATATTTCTTAAAGCCCCTATGGGCGGGGGCTTCTGCCCTTCTTGAATCAGCGGAAGGGAGCGAATGAACGTAGAAAAGATTTCATGATCAATCTCCACGAAAGAATGTTGCCGACCCCGGCAGGTATCGAACCCGCATCTCCTGATCACCAGTCAAGACGCGCATCCGACTGAGCTACCGAGGCCGGCGTTAGTAAAAGGAAGGTATACGTGTACAATTAAAGCTGAAGAACTTATGATGATGACAAGGTCCAAAATAGGTATTTTCAGCAATCTAAAGGACATAACTCTATAAGAAATAGGCCGACATCGCCAGTTTTCAAATTCGTCCGAGCCTTTATCAAGTAAGTTTCAAGAAGATCAGATCAAAACTGAAGGGGCTATGGTGGTAACAAGGTCAACATGTCGCCCAGCGGGCAACGATTTCTCACCTGAGAACTAGCACAGGCTGTCAAATTACTGAGACATTATGCTTGTCCTTGTTACTAAAAGTTTCAAAAAGATCCGATCGAAAACTGCTGAGATAAAATTGAAGCGCCATTTTTCGCTTATATTTATGCTCAAGGGCAGGTAATCCCAAAGCCGTTGGTCCCTTGAGGACCAAATTCGAACTCGACATAGGCTATATGCCTCTCCTGGTTATCGGCAAATTTGAGAAAGATCAGATCAGATATGGATGGGAAAAGCTGGAGACACTGTTTTTCCATTATACGCCTATGGTAAAAATTTTCACGTCCCAGTTTTCAAATTCGTCCGAGCCTTTATCAAGTAAGTTTCAAGAAGATCGGATCAAAACTGAAGGGGCTATGGTGGTAACAAGGTCAACATGTCGCCCAGCGGGCAACGATTTCTCACCTGAGAACTAGCACAGGATGTCAAATTACTGAGACATTATGCTTGTCCTTGTTACTAAAAGTTTCAAAAAGATCCGATCGAAAACTGCTGAGATAAAATGGAAGCACCATTTTTCGCTCATATTTATGCTCAAGGGCAGGTAATCCCAAAGCCGTTGGTCCCTTGAGGACCAAATTCGAACCCGACATAGGCTATACGCCTCTCCTGGTTATCGGCAAATTTGATAAAAATCAGATCAGATATGGATGGGAAGAGCTGGAGACATTGTTTTTCCATTATACGCCTATGGTAAAAATTTTCACGCCCAAGGGAAAGTAACTGTGAAACCGCTTGTCAGATTCAAGCCAAATTCGAACTCATCTGAGATATTATGCTTGTCTTTTAAATGTTTCGAAACACCTGAGAAAAAGTGGAAACACCATTTTTGGCTTATATTTATGCTCAATGGCAGGCAACTCCAATGCCATTGGTCCTTTGAGGCCCAAATTCGAACTCGACATAGTCTGTATGCCTCTCCTGGTTATCTGTTAATTTGATAAAGATCAGATCAGAAAAGGATGAGAACACCTGGAGACGTTGTTTTTTTCATTGTAAGCATATGGTAAAATTTTTCACACTCAAGGGAATGTACCTACGAAACCGGTTGTTAGATTCAAGCCAAATTCGAACTCAGCTGAGATTTTATGCTTGTCTTTGCTTACTAAAAAAATCGAAACAACTGAGAAAAAGTGGAGACAATTTTTCACTTATATTCAGACACAATGGCAGGTACCTCCAAGACTGTTGGTCCTGTGAGGCCCATATCCGAACTCGTCAGAGACTGTATGCCTCTCCTGGTTATCTAAAAGCATAGTGAAGAATGGACCAGAAGTAGACCGGAAAAATTGGCGACGTTTTTCCATTGTAAGCCTATGGTCACATTTTTCGGGCTCAAGGGGTTGTAACTACGAAATCAGTTGTCAGATTCAAGCCAAATTCAAACTCATCTGATATATTATGCTTGTCCTTGTTTATTTAAAGTTTCAAAAAGATCCGATCGAAAACAGCTGAGAAAAAGTGGAGACACCTTTCCGCTCATATTTAAGCTCAAGGGCAGATAACTCCAAAGCCGTAGGTTTTGTGAGGACCGAATTCAACTCAACGTAGACTGTATGCCACTCCTGGTTATCTGCAAGTTTGATAGGGATCAGATCAGAAATGGCTGAGAAAAAGTTGGATACATCGTTTTTCATTGTAAGACTATGGTAAATTTTCTGACGCTCAAGGGAACGTAACTGCGAAACCAGTTGTCAGATTCAAGCCAAATTCGAACTCGTCTGAGATATTATGCTTGTCCTTGTTTACTATAAATTTTAAAAAGATAGATCAAAAACAGTGAGAAAAAGTGGAGACACCATTTTTCGCTTCTTTTTATGCTCAATGGCAGGTAACTCCAAAGCCACTGGTCCTGTTAGGCCCGAATTCGAAATCGACATAGACTGTATGCCTCTACTGGTTATCTGCAAGTTTGATAAAGATCAGATTAGAAATTGCTGAGAAAAGATGGAGACACTTTTTTGCCATTGTAAGCCTATGGTAAAAAAATCACGCTTACGGGAACAGAATTGTGAAAACGGTTGTCGGATTCAAGCCAAATTCAAACTCATCTGAGATATTATGCTTATCCTTGTTTATTTAAAGTTTCAAAAAGATCCGATCGATAACAGCTGAGAAAAAGTGGAGACACCTTTCCGCTCATATTTAAGCTCAAGGGCAGATAACTCCAAAGCCGTAGGTTCTGTGAGGACCGAATTCGACTCAACGTAGACTGTATGCCACTCCTGGTTATCTGCAAGTTTGATAGAGATCAGATCAGAAATGGCTGAGAAAAGTTGGATACATCGTTTTTCATTGTAAGACTATGGTAAATTTTCTGACGCTCAAGGGAACGTAACTGCGAAACCAGTTGTCAGATTCAAGCCAAATTCGAACTCGTCTGAGATATTATGCTTGTCCTTGTTCACTATAAATTTTAAAAAGATAGATCAAAAACAGTGAGAAAAAGTGGAGACACCATTTTTCGCTTCTTTTTATGCTCAATGGCAGGTAACTCCAAAGCCACTGGTCCTGTTAGGCCCGAATTCGAAATCGACATAGACTGTATGCCTCTACTGGTTATCTGCAAGTTTGATAAAGATCAGATTAGAAATTGCTGAGAAAAGATGGAGACACTTTTTTGCCATTGTAAGCCTATGGTAAAAAAATCACGCTCAAGGGAACAGAATTGTGAAAACGGTTGTCGGATTCAAGCCAAATTCAAACTCATCTGAGATAGTATGCTTGTCCTTGTTTATTAAAAGTTTCAAAATGATCAGATCAAAAACAGCTGAGAAAAAGTGGATTTGTCGCTTAAATTTATGCTCAAGGGCAGATAACTTCAAAGCCGTAGGTCCTGTGAGACCCGAATTCGAACTCGACGTAGACTGTATGCCCTTCCTGGTTATCTGCAAGTTTTATAAAGATCAGATATACGAACTCATTTGAGATATTATGCTTGTCCTTGTTTACTAAACGATTCAAGAAGATCAAATCGAAAACAGCTGAGAAAAAGTGGTAACCCCAAAGCCGCTGGTCATGTGAGGCCTAAATCGAACTCGACATAGACTGTATGCCTCTCCTGGTTATCTGCAAAGTAGAAGTAAAACACAGATCAGGAATTGATACAATTTACTTACTCCACCCATAAAAGACACCAAAGGGAAAGAAATATAAACATTTAGCAACCAGACCATAATGGAAACCTAAACAACGGAAGGCCATAAGGACAGTTACTTTCCCACAAAATGACCATATAGCCATTCAAAATTAAAAGACACAAGTGATACACACAGTAAGTAACAAACAACAACATAAATAAATCGCCACAGAAGAGCCGCCTTGGAACGGTCAGTGGAAGATTTCCACTGGGGGGCTTAAATCGATTTTACGTGGCCACAATCCTCGCCCTTACTTCCGTCGCGATTTAGACAAATAATTTGTTCAGTCCGCATGAAGGCCTCCTAACTCATCAGTGCAACATCTCCGTGAACACCAAAATCAAAGAACCACAGACGTGAGATAACGTTGAGGACTCGACAGCAAGAAAGCGCTGAAATGCTGGAGCAAAAGAAAACCAACAATTAGACTCCGATGGGCCCGACCAGAGACAGAGCATCAGGCACCAACCAACATTACCTTGAATTAGATCTCTCTAATTCTCAATAAGCCTTTACGTTGGAGCCGTCATAGAATCTGAGGCCTGACCCACCGGTGTGCAATTAAAGAGGGAAGCAAAGTTGCCAACCGGGATTGGGTTAACTACCATGCATGCAGTCTGTCGTATAATATCCATGTTGTACCCAATCTTTTTATATCGAAGAATGATTTTACGAAATTAGGTGCTGGAGTCATTGCGGTTATATATTTTTCTGAATTTATATACTAAGTCACCATAAAATTTGTTTGATAAAGATCAGATTAGAAATTGCTGAGAAAAGATGGAGACACTGTTTTGCCATTTCAAGTCTATGGTAAAAAATTTCACGCTCAATGGATGGGAATTGTGAAAACGGTTGACGGATTCAAGCCAAATTCGAACTCATCTGAGATATGCTTGTCCTTGTTTATTTAAAGTTTCAAAATGATCAGATCAAAAACAGCTGAGAAAAAGTGGAGACACCATTTGTCGCTTAAATTTATGCTAGAGGGCAGATGACTTCAAAGCCGTATGTCCTGTGAGACCCGAATGCGAACTCGACGTAGACTGTATGCCTCTCCTGGTTATTTGCAAGTTTTATAAAGATCAGATATGAAATGGCTGAGAAAAGGTCGAGACGTCATTTTTCCATTGTGACATAATATATATGGTAATTTTTTTTCACACTCAAGGGAACGTCACTGCGAAACCGGTTGTCAGATTCAAGCCACATTCGAACTCATTTGAGATATTATGCTTGTCCTTGTTTACTAAACGATTAAAAAAGATCAAATCTAAAACAGCTGAGAAAAAGTGGTAAATCCAAAGCCGTTGGTCCTGCGAGGCCCAAATTAGAAAACGACGTAGACTGTAGTCACTCCTAGTTATCTGCAAAATTGATAAAGGTAAGATCAGAAATGATAAAGGTAAGATCAGAAATCAAGTTGGAGACGTCGTTTTTCATAATAAGCCTATGGTTAAATTTTTCGTACTCAAGGGAACGGAACTCCGAAACCGGCGGTCATATTCATTTTGTTTGTTTGATTTGAGGTTTAACGTCCTCGTCAACACTGTAAAGGTCATTTTGAAGACGTTGCTTCTAATTTTGTGGGACTTTTACCCGACACTGAGATGAAATGACATCTCAAGCCCTGTCGCCCAATAAAACCAATAGGGTTTATTAGCATGGACGGTCATATTCATGCCAAATTCAAACTCATCTGAGATATTATGCGTGTCCTTGTTAATTAAAAGTTTAAAACAGATCAGATCGAAAACAACTGAGAAAAAGTTGAGACACCATTCTTCGCTTATTTTTATGCTTAAGGGCAGGTAACTCCAAAGCCGTCAGTCGTGTGAGGCCCGAATTCGAACTCGACATAGACTGTATGCCTCTCCTGCAAGTTTGATAAAGATTGGATCAGAAATACAGCTGAGAAAAGTTGGGGACATCGTTTTTCCATTGTAAGCCTATAGTAATTTTTTTCACGCTCAATGGAACGTAACTGCGAAACCGGTTGTCAGATTCAAGCCAAATCCGAACTCATTTTATGCTTGTCATTACTTAGTAAACGTTTCATAAGGATCAGATCGAAAACAGCTGAGAAAAAGTGGAGCCATCATGTTTCGCTTATCTTTATGCTCAAGGGCAGGTAACTCAAAAGCTGTCGGCCCAGTGAGGACTAAATTCGAACTCCTGTTTATCTGCAAGTTTGAATAAGTTCGGGTCAGAAATGGCTGAGAAATGTTTTAGACGTTTTCCCTGTTATAAGTTCATGGAACGTGTTTTTTTTTCCATGGCGACCACAGTTTTGATCCAAACTGGTCCAAAACCTAATGCAGTCAATCCCACAACCCAGTGATGCTACACATAAAATTTGATCAAGATTGGCAAGCTAGTAATTGAGATATTGATGTTCAAAGGTGTGGACGACGGACGACGGATGGACGTCGGATGCCTGCCTTCATGCATTGTGAGCTTTCCGCTCAGGTGAGCTAAAAATAGGCATTTTCAGCAATCAAGGGTACATAATTCAGATTAATTGGCCAACTTCGCCAGTTTTAGAACTCATTCGAGCTTTAACCGCAAGCCTACTTATGTGTAAGTTTCAGAAAGATCTGATCAAAACTGAAGGTGCTATGATGGTGAAAACCATTGTAAGAATAGACACTTCCAGAAATCAAGGAGACATAACTCTATGATTAATGGCCCAACTTCGCCAGTTTCGAGCTTTTACCCCAAGCCTACTTATATATAACTTTCAGAAAGATCCGATCAAAACTGAAGGGACTGTGGTAGCGACAACCATTGCGAGTCTATGGGACCTTACGGTTGGCATAGCAACCAAAGTTTTTATTCGATTTCGATAAAAATCTCGATTTCGATAAAAATCTCATGCCTCATCAACCCCCACCTTAGGCATGCTATAGATGAGAAATGACTGAGATCAGCCTGCAGGCTGCAGAGATATAACTGTTCAAAGGTGGTGACGGACAAACGACGGATGGAAGCCTATACTATCTAATCCAGTTTTCAAAACCATCCGAGCTTTAACCGCAAGCCTACTTATATATAAGTTTCAGAAAGATCTGATCAAAACTGAAGGCGATGTGGTGGCGACAATAATTGCGAGTCTATGGGACCTTACGTTTGGCATAGCAACCAAAGTTCTTATTCGATTTCGATAAAAACAATGTTTAGGTCATCATTCCATCGCCATAGGCATGCTACAGATGAGAAATGACTGAGATCAGCCTGCAGAGATATAACTGCACCCCCGCCCATCGGGGCTTGGAGAAATAGAGCTGCATGATGCTTCCACGCAGAGCTGAATCTGACCGCGCACGAGTACTGGTAAACCGCTTAGTGGGACTAAGCCTCCCCAGGCAAAGCGGTGTGAGTCAGATCGTCCGATGTATATAAACCTTCTGGTTTTATTGGACAGCAGGGCTTGAGATGTCATTTCATCTCAATGTTAAAGTCCCACAAAATTGGAAGCAACGTCTCCAAAATGACCTAAATAGTGTTGATGGGGACGTTAAACCCCAATTCAAACAAACAAACAAACAGAGATATAACTGTTCAAAGTTGGTGACGGGCAAACGACGGATTGTAGTATGGAGCCTTAGGTCCAGGTGATCTAAAAAGTGGAGGGACTGTGGTGTTGACAACGTTAAACATAGGCATTTCCTGCACTCAAAAGGACTTAACTATGATTAAAGGCCAACCTCACCTGTTTTCCAGCACATCTGAGCTTTAAATAGTGACAAGGTCAAAATAGGCATTTCAGTAAATAAGGGGGAATAACTCTATGATTAATCAGCCGACTTCGCCATTTTTTGAACTCATCCGAGCTTACCCTAAACCTGCTTATATAGAATTTTCAGAAAGATTTGATCAAAACTGAAGGGGCTACAGTGGTGACAAGGTCAAAAATAGGCATTTTCAGCAATCAAGGGGACAGCTCTATGATTAATAAGCCAACTTCACCGGTTTCAGAGCTCATCCGAGCTTTATCTGCAAGCCTACTTGTATATAAGTTTCAGAAAGATTCGATCCAAACTGAAAGCGCTATGGTAGTGACAACCATTATCTCATTATGTCTCCCCCGAATTTTTTTTTTTTTCGGAGAGACATATTGTTTTTCTCCCGGGCGTCTGTTTGTCTGTCTGTCCGTCTGTGACACTTTCGTGTCCGCTCTATAACTTGAAAACCGTTAGAGCTATCTTCACGAAACTTGGTATAAATATTAATCAGTATTAGACGACGTGCAGTGCGCCAAAACTATAACTCTCGCATTCATACTTTTTGAATTATCTCCCTTGGAAGTTTGTCGGTATGCCGGTCAATCACTTTCTTATTTTCTGATGGATTTTAAAATTACTTGGCAGAAATATTAACAAACATAAGACGATGTGTGGTGCGCATGAGGCAGGTTGGTACCTCAAAGGTCAAGGTCATACTTAGAGGTCAAAGGTAAAAAAGTGGCCTTTTTTTCTCGTATTTGCTCAATAACTTTATTTTGAGATGGATTTTAAAATTACTTGGCATAATTATTAATAACCATGAGACGATGTGTGGTGCGCATGAGGCAGGTCGGTACCTCAAAGGTCAAGGTCATACTTAGAGGTCAACGGTCAAAAAGGGGCCTTTTTTCGTATTTGGTCAATAACTTTCTGATTTTGAGATGGATTTTAAAATTACTTGGCATAATTATTAACAACCATGAGACGATGTGTGGTGCGCATGAGGCAGGTTGGTACCTCAAAGGTCAAGGTCATACTTAGAGGTCAAAGGTCAAAAAAGGGGCCTTTTTCGTATTTAGTGAATAACTTTCTTATTTTGAGATGGATTTTAAAATTACTTGGCGTAATTATTAACAACCATGAGACGATGTGTGATGCACATGAGACAGGTCGGTACCTCAAAGGTCAAGGTCATTCTTAGAAGTCAAAGGTCAAAAAAGGGGCCTTTTTTCGTATTTGGACAATAACTTTCTTATTTTGAGACGGATTTTGAAATCACTTGGCAGAAATGTTAACCAATATAAGACGATGTGTCGCGTGCATGACCAAGGTTGGTACCTCAAAGGTCAAGGTCCTACTTAGAGGTCAAAGGTAAAAAAGGGGCTTTTTTCGGGTTTTGTCAATAACTTGCTTATTTTAAGATAGAATTTGAAGTTACTTGGCAAACATGTTAACTATCATGAGAAGATGTGTTGCATGCATGATTCAGTTTGGTACCTAAAATGCCAAGGTCATACATAGAGGTCAAAGGTAAAAAAGGGGCCTTTTTTCGTGTTTGGTCAATAACTTTCTTATTTTTAGATGGATTTTGAAATTGCTAGGCAGAAGTGCTAACCACCATGAGATGATGTGTTTCACGCATGACCCATTTTGGTACCTGAAAGGTCAAGGTCATACATAGAGGTTAAAGGTAAAAAGGGGCCTTTTTGTGTTCTGTCAATAACTTTCTTATTTTTAAGATGGATTTTGAAATTACTTGGCAGAAATGTTAACCACCATGAGACGATGTGTTATGTGCATGACTCAAGTTGGTACCTCAAATGTTAAGGTCGTACTAAGAGGTCAAAGGACAAAAAGGGGCATTTTTTTAGTGTTCAGTCAATAACTTTCTTCTTCCTGGATAGATTGTGAAATTACTTGGCAGAAATGTTAACCATCATGAGACGATGTGGTGCACGCTAGACCCAGGTCGGTACCTCCAAGATCAAGGTCATACTAAGAGGTCAGAGGTAAAAAAGTTTTTTTATGTGTCCAGTCATTAACTTTTTTATTTCTGGAAGGACTTTATAAAGTAACCATGCAGAAATGTTCACCGTCATTAGACCATGAGTCACGTGCAAGACCAAGGTCCATACCTCCAATGTCAAGGTCATACCTAGAGGTCAAAGGTAAAAAAAGGGACAGTCAATAACTTCCTTATTATTTGATGGATTATGAAATTACTTGGCAGAAATGTTAACCATCATGAGACGATGTGTTGTACCTCAAAGGTCAAGTCCATACTTAGAGGTCAAAGGTAAAAAAGTGCTTTTTTTGTTTACAGCCAATAACTTTTTTATTTTTCTATGAACATTTTTAAAGTTACTATGCAGAAATGTTCATCTTCATTAGATGATGTGTTGCACACAAGACCCAGCTCAATACCTCCAATGTCAAGGTTATACTTAACAGTCAAAAACGGGGGAGACATCTGTGTTTTTGTAGAAAAACAAATTCTAGTTGTAAGTCTATGAGACCTTGTAGTTGCCACAGCAACCAAAGTTTCCATTCGATTTTGACGAAAAGCTTATGTCATCAATCCCCCATCATAGGCATGTTACAGATGAGTAATGACTGAGGTCAGCCTACAGTTTGCAGAGATATATCTGGTCTAAGATGGTGACGAACAGACAACGGATGGAAACCTATACTATAAGCTTCCCTGGAGCCTTTGGTCCAGGTCAGCTAAAAGTTCGCTGTTGCAATATATTTATCTTTCATTTGGGGTCTATTTTACTTATTTATGCATATATCTTATTGCATCACTCTACAGTTTAATACATGCCTGTATGTCCCAGAGACTGAAATATAAAATAATTTTGAAACACGCGGCAGCCAAAACAAAAAAAAACAAAGTAATGATTTTTTGGAATATTTTGCTGTTTGTATTCTGTTAGACTTTTTTCAGTTTTTACAATGATATCCATTTTGTAATTATAAAAATATATTTTTTGCTTTCCTAAAACGGAAACACGTGGAAAACCTCAGTTATTGCCCAAGGACTTTTTCCAGAAACCTCCGATTTCAATCCGATCAGCACCTATGAAGCAAAAAGTTTGGTACACCTTTTTCAATGGGAGATCTGAAGTATCTTGGAACTTAACCCAATTAAGGGTTCGAATCTCAGTTCCTCCTCCTACTTTTATGTTTTTATTTATTTATTTTCTTTTTTTATTTGATAATCCACTTGCCACCTCATTGCTGATGAATGATTTTGTACTGGAAACTCCAAAACGGGTACCCTGGCAAACAGTGCCACAGAACGCGGTGCCTGTTCTGGGCTTCAAAACCAGCCATTTTCCAAATGAATTTTGAAGAAAACACAACCCGACAAACCTAAATTTTGAAATGGACTTTGGATATAAAAAAGGTGGAAGATTCCATTTGGTACAAAAATATTAATTCTGTTAAGTTCCATAAGGCATCAGGCCTAATATCAATGGGAGATATCTGAAGTTTATACTGTTCTTACTTAACTCTCAATTGAGACCCATCAGCGGTGTGGGTAGAAGAGGATAAACCTTAATGCAGTTTGTCATACTTTCTGTTATCTGTTTTATTAGGAGAGGAAAACAACAAATGGGGATGATGCTAATCCTAAATATGACAAGGAGGCTTACCAATCGAAAGGTGTCTCTGTGTCACTTCTTCTGTGCGAAATTACAGAATACTTTAATTGACCCTTTTATATTTCCTTTATTTCATTATATTTTTACACCCAGTGTCCTGCTGACGAAGTCTGACCGTCTCTACCAGGTTTTCTGATTCGCAGAATGGTGAAAATAAGCAATAGGGTTGGATGCTTTGATAATATGCCCGTTTTTGAAGAGCTGTTTTCATATTAGATTTCACTGCATTTGTGCCATTGTCTGGGCTTCAGAGGTGCACCACATCCTACATAGGAAGGAAATAACAATGTGTGTATAATGAGATCTCGCGAATACTCAGACTGATCTGTGCCTTCGTTATCTGCATTACTTTTGTAGAATTTACTATGTGCAGGGTCAAATATGAACATTGAAAGGTCCTAAAACCCTAAATAAGCCTATGCCCGTAATGATGCTCATACATTTAGTATGACGAGACTGTGCAAGTGCACAGGTTAATCGGAGTCTTCACTGGGTGCATGTCAACATGTTGGTTTTGTCATACGCAGGCTTAAATATCAGACTTGGCAGGTTTGTAAACCCCAAATACGAAGCCGTGTCTGTGAAGACGATACTATGTGTACTACCAGACTCTGCAGAGATGCAGGCTGTACTGAGTTTTCGCTGATCACAGGAGTCATTGTGTAAGTTTTGTCATGCGCTGGCTCAAATCCCAGTCTCGAATGGTAAAACAAGAGGCCAATGGGCCACTATGCTCACCAGAGCTCAGGTACGCACTGTCTAATGGCAGCCATGTATTTTAACATTATACCATTTTAATGCACCAATTATAAAGTCTCCCACATATACGCCCATATCCAAATGAGCACATATGTGGACACAGTATCTGAAACATTAGGCCTTTTATGAAGTTGAGGGGGTGGGGCATGGACCTAACGGAGCCCTGATTGTTATCACTAAATGCGTCTTATCATAAGGAACAAGAATATATATGGTTTAGCAGTGAGGATCTGTATGCCGCAGATATAAGGCCTCTTAAGCTGTGGAGGGGTTTGGGCATGCCCTGTTGATCCCAGGAAAGCCCAAGATTGTTGTCCCTTAATCTGTCCATTCATAAGGACCAAGAATATATATGGTTTGTGGCTGAGAATCTGAATGGTTTCTGATATATGAGGCCCTTATGGTGGAGAGGAGAAGAATGGTCCCTGCGGACTTCCAAGTTGGTGTGCTATTTAAGAACAAGAACAAATATGATAACGGGGTGGGGATTTGCATGGTTTCTGAAATATATTGCATTTTGTGAAGTGGAGAGGCGGAGCACACTGCCCCAGCACAAAGAGATCCCCAGGTCGGTGTGATTGAACGAGTCTTATCATAAGGAATAAGAATATATACAGTTTAGGGGTGCGGATCTGAATGATTTCTGAGATATATATATTAATGAAGTAAAGCAGTGGGGGCATGGCCAGGGCACCCCGGAGGACTCCCAAGCCGGTGTCATTTGAATGTGTCTTATCATACGGAAGATGAATATATATGGTTAGGGGATGGGGCTTTAAGCGGTTTCTGAGATATATGCCTTTTGTCAAGGGTAGGGGCAAGAACCTGGCCTGAGACCCAAGAGACCCCCAGGTTGGTATCAATGAATTTCTTATCATAAGGAACAACAATATATATGACATAGGGGTGGGGACCTGTAAGGTTTCCAAGGTATTGGGCCTTATATGAAATAAGGGGTGGATGGATGGATGGATGGATGGATGGATGGATGGATGGATGGATATTTTGTTTAAAGACGCTCAACCCTAATAGGGCATATAGCGTCTAAAAATAATTAGGTATTAGATATAAAATTGTTATTGAAGTTTAAATGTTACAATATTAATGATTACAGTTTGTTAAAAAGGCCGATTTCTTTAAGAAAATTGATTAATTTATAAGATGGTATGTCGTTAAAAAGATCTTTCATTGTTGTAACATTAAAATATTTTGAGCGTATATGATATAGTTCTACACATGAAATGAGAAAGTGATTAACTGTGAACGGTTCGTTACAAGATACACAGAAAGGTGCTTGTTCGTTTTGTAATATGTAAGAATGAGTGAGTCTTGTGTGTCCAATACGGCATCTAGTAATTTTAGTCTGGTCTTTCCTACTGTAATTTGAGAAAAGAGCATTTACTGTGAAAATTAGGTTCTATTTTGAATAATTTATTATCGGTTTCTTTTTCCCAAATAGACTGACCTTTGTTTTTATATACCTATTAATGTTCGATTTAAAATCTGAAAAAGGAATTTTAAAATTTGTAACAGTCAAAGATAAAGCAGATTTAGCTTCTAAATCCGCCAACTCATTTCCACGAATATTGATGTGACTGGGAATCCAGCAGAAAATAATCTCCTTGGAGAGAGAAAGATAGTGGAATTAAGATTTGTTGAATTAAGTGATTTCTGTGCTGTTGATCTTAAAGAGCCTTTAGAACAGAAAGAGAATCTGAAAAAAATTATAAATAATTATTATCGTTTTTCGTACTGATCTCGAATATGATACAGTGCAATATCAATTGCTTTCGCTTCGGCAGTAAAATTAGAGCTATTATCGGGTAATCTAATGCTGTCAGTGAAATTCGGACTAATGAAAGAACAAGCAACTTTCTCATCTTGTTTCGAACCGTCAGTGTAAATGGGAATGTGATGTTTAAAATTGGATTTGATTTCTAAAAATTCGTTCTTAAATATATGCGATTATACTTCGGATTTGTTATTTTTTTGTTAATTAAAAATTATCGTTGGTGGTTTCAACACCCATGGTTCTTTCGATGGAAAAGAAAACGACTGTATATTTTTAATATTAATATTGGCCTCTTCGAGTAACGGTTTTATTCTCAGGCCAAGAGGTTTTATAGCAGATGTTTTGTTATTGTAGAGTCTTTCATAATTTGGGTTAAAACAGAGTCGTATGCTGAATTTCGTGGATTAGCAGCTAATTTAGTAGCATATTGAAGAGACAATTTCTCTCTTCTTACATAGAGTGATGGTTCATTCGATTCAGCCTAAAGACTTTCAATAGGTGAAGTGCGAAAGGCACCTAGTGCTAGACATAAACCTTGATGATGTATAGTATCCAAAGATTTTAAATAAGATTTCCCAGCAGATCCATAGACTATGGAACCATAGTCCAATTTGGAACGAATTAAAGATCTATAAAGATTTAAAAGAACAGTGCGATCTCCTCCCCAGTCAGAACTGGACAGGACTATAAGAATATCAAGAGCTTTTAAACATTTAGCTTTCAAAGCTTTGATATGGGGAATAAAAGACAATTTGTTATCGAATAAAAGACCTTAAAACTTCGCCTCATTGCTGACTGGAATTGGACTGCCATATATAGTTAGAACAGGATCTAAATGTAACTTTCGTAATTGGCAGAAGTGAACACACTGAGTTTTTGTTTTAGAAAATTTGAAACCATTTTCTGTTGCCCAAGTTTCTATATTATTCAAACACCTTTGTAGTTTAAATTCAATGGTTTCCATATTTTTTTGATCGATAAAAGATTCCAAAATCGTCAACAAAAAGCGTACAATCTGGGTCTTTTACACATTATTATTGCTGAACAAGGTTGGTGATAAATACTACCTTGTGGTACACCTTGTTCTTGATCAAATGTGTCCGATAATGTATTTCCTATGCGAACATTAAATGTTCGATTGGATAGGAAATTTTGAACAAAAAGTGGTAATCGGCCTTTAAGGCCCAACGTGTGTAAATCTTTCATGGTGCCATATTTCCAAGTCGTATCATAGGCCTTTTCGAGGTCATAGAATACAGCTACGACATGTTCTTTTTTAATAAAGGCATCACGTATAAATGATTCTAAGCGAATCAAATGATCGTTAGTAGAGCTGTTTTTTTTTTTCTAAATCCAGCTTGAAATTTAGAGATAAGCTGATTTGATTCTAAGAACCGAACCAGCCTATCGTTAATCATTCTCTCCATCGTTTTACATAAGCAACTTGTCAAAGCAATAGGTCTGTAATTAGTGGCTTCAGTATGATCTTTATTAGGTTTCGGAATAGGAATAATGGTAATTTTTCTCCAGTTTTCAGGGAACTTTCCAGTTCTCCAAATATCATTCAAAATGTTTAATAATGTTTCCAATGCCTTGTTGGGTAAATGTTTCAAAATTTGATAGTGTATGTCATCAGGCCCACAGCAGTATCATGAGATTTATGGAGAGCATCTAATAATTCTTTAGTAGTGAAAGGTAAATTATATGTTTCGTGATTTAATGATGAAAAATTTAAATTCTTTTTCTCTTGTTCTTGTTTAATATTTTGGAAGCTTTCTGAATAATTTGAGCTAGAGGAATTTTCTGAAAATTTTCCCCCAAGGCATTGGAAATGTCTTTAGCCGTTGAACATATATTTCCGTTCGATTTGATATGGACATGTTTATTTGATTTGTTTTTGCCACTAATTTTTCTAATCATGTCCCATATTTTCTTCGTTGGTGTTCTGGTATTCATTTTGGAGACGTATTGCTGCCAAGATGCTTTTTTGGCTGATTTTATTGTTTTGCGAGCTTTAGCTCGCATATGTTTGGCATGGATAAGTTTTCCTTTTGTTTGTTGTTAATTAAATTTTCGAAATGCATATTTTATTGATTGAATTTTTAACTTCTTCATTAAACCAAGGTTTGTTTCTTTTTGAAAATGTCGAGGATTTAGGAATACATTTTTCAGCAATATCAATCAATTGATCAGTAAAATCCTGTATATCATTTGCAGTTTTAAAAAGTTCAGGTTCGAGTTTTTCATTACATAATTGGTTAAAATTTTCCCAATTTGCTTTACGCAAATTCCATCTGGGGTGACGATTCTCATGGGTCGATTCAATTTCTTCAATTACTATCGTAAAATGATCGCGGTGGAGGGTTGGGGCATGGCCCCGGCACAACATGGGGTACCCCATGTTGGCATAAAAGCATATGGCTGAGAGAAGTTAACTCAGGAAACATTTCTATTAATGTTTTGTCAAAATATCTGCAATAACTTGGCTGTAAATGCCGTTTTTCAATTTTCTCAATTATAACTCTATGGAAACTAAGTTGCCATAGCAACAAAACTATAAGTAGAAGTAAAACAAAGATCAGGAATCGATACAATTAACTTTTTCCACCAATCAAAGACACAAAGGGAAAGAAACACAAACATGAAGCGACCAGACCATAATGGAAACCTTAACATAGGAAGGCCATAAGGACAGTTACTTTCCCACAAAATGGCCAAATAGCCATCCAAAATAAAAAGACACAAGTGATACACACGGTAAGTAACAAACAACAACATAAATAAACCCCCACAGAAGAATCGCCTTGGAACAGTCAGTGGAAAGAATTCCACTGGGGGGGGGGGGGGGGGGTGTTTTCCTTTTGTTTGTTGTTAATTAAATTTTCGAAATGCAGATTTTATTGATTGAATTTTTAACTTCTTCATTAAACCAAGGTTTTTTTTTTTTTAAAAATGTCGAGGATTTAGGAATACTTTTTTCAGCAATATCAATCAATTGATCAGTAAAATCCTGTATATCATTTGCAGTTTTAAAAAGTTCAGGTTCGAGTTTTTCATTACATAATTGGTTAAAATTTTCCCAATTTGCTTTACGCAATTTCCATCTGGGGTGACGATCCTCATGGGTCGATTCAATTTCTTCAATTACTATCGTAAAATGATCGCGGTGGAGGGTTGGGGCATGGCCCCGGCACAACATGGGGTGCCCCATGTTGGCATAAAAGCATATGGCTGAGAGAAGTTAACACAGGAAACATTTCTATTAATGTTTTGTCAAAATATCTGCAATAACTTGGCTGTAAATGCCGTTTTTCAATTTTCTCCATTATAACTCTATGGAAACTAAGTTGCCATAGCAACAAAACTATAAGTAGAAGTAAAACAAAGATCAGGAATCGATACAATTAACTTTTTCCACCAATCAAAGACACAAAGGGAAAGAAACACAAACATGAAGCGACCAGACCATAATGGAAACCTAAACATAGGAAGGCCATAAGGACAGTTACTTTCCCACAAAATGGCCAAATAGCCATCCAAAATAAAAAGACACAAGTGATACACACGGTAAGTAACAAACAACAACATAAATAAACCCCCACAGAAGAATCGCCTTGGAACAGTCAGTGGAAAGAATTCCACTGGGGGGGGGGGGGGGGGGGGAGGGCCTCTGTAAGGCCATAATCCTCGCCTTTACTTCTGATTCTCAAAAATACCATTTTTAAATCCCCAAGCCCAAGGATGCTATAGATGAAATTTGGGCCCAATCCGCCATGTGGTTTCTGAGGAGATGTCGTTTGAAAGTGTTGACACCAGGCAACGACGACGGACAATTGCCTATCCTATAAGCTCCCCCAGAGCCTTTGTGTCTGGTGAGGTAAAAAACCCTGATGAAAATCTGTGTTCAAGATCAACTTGGCACTTTGTTATTACAAGACTACGTTGATCGGAGTGTATTTTCACAGGCTCTAGGTATGTTGTTGTAGGTTTTGACATGCACTGGCTGAACTAAATTTTAAGGAGTTGTGTTCTGCTACATGAACATAATGCCATAGTGACAGCCTCTGTAAAGGTGTTCTGCCACTCAAGGTCACTTCACCAGCTTCAGAAGTGGTATTCTGTAATTCGAGACCATAATGCCAGCTTAGGTGGGGGGGGGGGGGGTGTTCCACCACACAAGTCACAGTACCAATAGTTTAAGTAGTGTTCTGCCACTCAGTGCCAGTACTTGCCTCTGGCATAGTTTACAGTCACTCATGGCCTTAGCATCAACCTCTCAAGACCATAATGCCAGCCTCAAAAGTGTTGTTCTGTCGCTCAGTGTCTTAGCACCCGACTCAGGAGTGATGTTCTACTACTGAAGGCCATAATGCAAGCCTCAGGAGATATTTTCTGCCACTCAAGGTCATAGTAATCAGAATCAAGAGTGGTGGTCTGCCACTCACAGAGTGGTGGTCTGCCATCAGCCGCTGGAGTGGCGTGCTGCCATTCAAGGCCCTGGAACATAAAGCCGCACACAGACATACTAAAGAAATTGAAAAAAAAATAATAAGCACTGCGTATTAGATATCCTCCCCAGATTAATAGGTCCGGGGGGGGGGGGTCGTTAATGGTCAATAAAATAAGGAACAAGAGGGCCATGATGGCCCTGGATCGCTCACCTGATCCATATTGTACAAATGAAATTGTAGGTAACATATGGTAGAGGGTTTGAGCAATTTTGGTTGACCCAAGGAGGTTTTTATAAATTTAGCCATCTTGTTCATCCAAGGACAATGGGTTGAGCAATGTTGGAAGAGGGTCACCCAAGGAATATTCCTGTGACATCACGTGAACAAGTCCGTGAAATGAAGAACCCCTTAACCCCACTCCATATAGATAAAACTGGGGTTTAAGGGGATAAACATTATTTTTCTTATTTCTACTCCAAGACATATGTTGTGGGTTCTCATTAGCACGGCCACAATGAGGCAGTTCTTACGAGCACCAACAACCTTTTTTGAGCATTGATAAGAAAAATTTCATGGATTTTCATCAGAAAAGTTGCCATTTTGGAGATATGAAAAATGCTCTATGTCATTGCGGTGTGTTATCATAATGAAATTAATTTGAAATCTATCCACTGGTTAAGCAGTAGAAATTATTTAAAAGTTTTTAGTTTTTCTATTATTAGCTCCAGCGGCCACCTTTTTTATCCCAGCAGAATTGTTTGAACAATTTTAATAGAGCATCACCCATGAAACATTCCTGTGAAATTTTATCGAAATCCATCCACTGGTAAATGGCCAGAAGTCGTTTAAAGTTTTTTTTTTCTATTTTTAGCCCTGGTGGCCATCTTGTTCATCCGAGCAGAGCAATTTGAGCAATTTTGGTAGAGGGTCCAACATTATCATTCCTGTGCAGTTATTTCAAAATCCATCCAATAGTTAAGGAAGAGAAGACTGGTAAAGATTTTTTTTATATTTTTAGCTCTGGCGGCCATCTTGTTCATCCGAGCATGACAGTTTGAGCAATTTTGATTGAGCGTCACCCAAGGAATATTCCTGTAAAATTATTTTGAAATACATTCACTGGTTAAGGAGAAGTTGTTTAATGGTTTTTCTATTTTTAGCTCTGGTGCCCATCTTGTTTATCCAAGCGTAACAGTTTGAGCAATTTTGGTAGAGGGTCACCCAAGGAACCTTCCTGTGAAATTATTTCAAACTCCATGCACTGGCTAAGTAGGAGAAGTCGTTTAAAGGTTTTTCTATTTTTGGCTCTGGCGGCCATCTTGTTCACCCGATGCAGAACGATTTGAGCAATTTTGGTAGAGGGTCACCCAAGGAACATTCCTATGAAATTATTTTGTAATCCGTTCACTGGTTAAGGAGTAAAAGTCATTTAAAGGTTTTTCTATTTTTAGCTCTGGCGGCCATCTTGTTCATCCGAGCGGAACGGTTTAAGCAATTTTGGTAGAGAGACACCCAAGGAACCGTCTTGTGATTTTTTTTTCAAATCCATGAACTGCTTAAGGAGAAGAAGTCGTTTAAAGGTTTTTCTACTTTTAGCTCCATCGGCCATCTTGTTCATCCGAGCATAACGATTTGAGCAATTTTGGTAGAGGGTCACCCAAGTAACATTCCTGTGAAATTATTTTGAAATCCATCCACTTGTTAAGGAGAAGAAGTCTTTTAAAGGTTTTTCTATTTTTAGCTCTGGCGGCCATCTTTTTCATCCGAGCGTAACGATTTGAGCAATTTTGGTAGAGGGTCACCCAAGGAACAATCCTTTGAAATTATTTTGAAATCCGTTCACTGGTTAAGGAGAAAAAGTCCTTTAAAGGTTTTCTATTTTTAGCTCTGGTGGCCATTTTGTTCATTCAAGCGGAATGGTTTGAGCAATTTTAGTAGAGCGTCACCAAAGGAACTTTCCTGTGTTTTTTTTTTTTTCAAAATCCATGAACTGGTTAAGGAGGAAAAGTTGTTTAAAGGTTTTTTCTATTTTTAGCTCTGGTGGCCATCTTGTTCATCCGAGCGTAACGATTTGAGCAATTTTGGTAGAGGGTCACCCAAGGAACATTCCTGTGAAATTATTTTGAAATCCATTCTCTGGTTAAGGAGGAGAAGTCATTTAAAGGTTTTTCTATTTTTAGCTCTGGCGGCCATCTTTTTCACCCGAGCGTAACGATTTGAGCAATTTCTGTAGAGGATCACCCAAGGAACATTCCTGTGATAGTATTTCAAAATCTGTTCAGCAGTTTTGGAGAAGAAGTCGTTTAAAGCAAAAGTTGACGACGGACGCACACACGCACGCACGGACGGACGACAGACAAAGGCCGATCAACAGAAGTGTTACGGACACTAAAGAAGGACAAAAGAAATAACTATTCATCATTGAGGAAAAGGCAGAAAATGCTTAGCAAAGCCTCACACTGTTCCCCTTTTCCTCGACTCTTTTAATAAATTCAATAATACATGAACACTCATGTAAGATCCTATATGTACATTATTTTTATTGTTCTTGCTCTAAAATGTAGACTGTCATTATTTGTTAATACTATTTAGACAGTTTTAACCAGCAATTTAAGTCTCTGAAGTAGAATATAAGAATCTTACATCGGTGTGAGGGGTGGATGGAAAAATCCGTCCTGAGCGTCACTGTCCAGCATCACGAGGCTTGCCAGTGATCCCGTGGGATGGATTTTTTCCTATCCACTACTCACACTCATGTAGGATTCTTTTTCTTGCATACCTTCCATTTCTGAGTGACATCGGTCATATTGTGATGGCACTATAGACTAGTGATGTTTAGTGATATCAACCTTAACGATGGCGCATATGAGGTTGTATTCAACCAGAGCATTTATCAAACACGCGAGAATATTCTATTTTGGTTACGAACACCAGGGTTAAAACGGAATTTCTATCTCAAGCTTAAACTATGGATTTCCATATCAGGTGTGCAAGGAATAATAAACAAGACCTGTGGCTTGACAGGATAGGTCACCGGAAGTCGGGTTTTGGTTTAGTTGCACAAAGGCAAATTTTAGATCCATACAGAAACAAGCAAATTCGTTGAATTGATATCCCCCGCCGAATGGGTTTTTCGTGTAGAATGGCAAGAAAATATATCTGGCCAAAATTGAGAAAAAAAAAATTGCGCGTGCATCACGGCAGCATAATAATACATATTTATTTCAAGTTTCATTTTATTCCATGCAATAGTTGCTGAGAAGCGGTTCCAGACAAAGTGAGACGACGAAAAATCCAGAATTTTAATCATTTAAGGGGCCATAACTCTGGGTGTAAAAAGTCAATCCGAAAAAAATTTGTGCGTGCATCACCACAGCATAATAATACATATTTATTTCAAGTTTCATTTAATTCCATGCAATAGTTGCTGAGAAACAGTTCCCGACAAAAAAGTGAGACGACCAAAAATCCAGAATTTCAATCATTTAAGGGGCCAGCATAATAATACATATTTATTTCAAGTTTCATTTAATTCCATGCAATAGTTGCTAAGAAACGGTTCCGGACAAAGTGAGACGACGAAAAATCCAGAATTTCGATCATTTAAGGGGCCATAACTCTGGATGTAAAAAGTCAATCCAGAAAAAAATTGCGCGTGAATCACCGCAGCATAATAATACATATTTATTTCACGTTTCATTTAATTCCATGCAATAGTTGCTGAGAAACAGTTCCGGACAAAGTGAGATGACGAAAAAATCCAGAATTTCAATCATTTAAGGGGCCATAACTCTGGATGTAAAAAGTCGATCCGAAAAAAAATTGCGCGTGCATCACCACAGCATAATAATACATATTTATTTCAATTTTCATTTAATCCCATGCAATAGTTGCTGAGAAACGGTTCCGGACAAAGTGAGACGACGAAAAATCCAGAATTTCAATCATTCAAGGGGCCATAACTCTGGATGTAAAAAGTCGATCCGAAAAAAAATTGCGCGTGCATCACCACAGCATAATAATACATATTTATTTCAATTTTCATTTAATCCCATGCAATAGTTGCTGAGAAACGGTTCCGGACAAAGTGAGACGACGAAAAATCCAGAATTTCAATCATTCAAGGGGCCATAACTCTGGATGTAAAAAGTCAATCCGACAAAAAATTGCGCGTGCATCACAACAGCATAATAATACATATTTATTTCAAGTTTCATTTAATTCCATGCAATAGTTGCTGAGAAACGGTTCCGGACAAAGTGTGACGGACGGACGGAAGGACGGACGGACGGACGGACAACGCCAAAACTATATCCCTCCACCTTCGGCGGGGGATAACAAAGTAGAAGTAAAACAAAGATCAGGAATCGATACAATTAACTTACTCCACCCATCAAAGACACCGAAGGGAAAGAAACACAAACATTAAGCGACCAGACCATAATTGAAACCTAAACAAAGGAAGGCCATAAGGACAGTTACTTTCCCACAAAATGGCCATATGGCCATCCAAAACAAAAAGACACAAGTGACACACACAGCAGGCAACAAACAACACCATAAATAAACCGCCACAGAAGAACCGCCTTGGAACGGTCAGTGGAATGATTTCCACTGGGGGGCTTAAATCTATTTAAAGTGGCCACAATCCTCGCCCTTACTTCTGTAGCGATTTAGACAAATAATTTGTTCAGCCCGCATGAAGGCCTCCTAACTCATCAGTGCAACATCTCCGGGAACACAAAAAATCAAAGAACCACAGAGGTGAGACAACGGTGAGGACTCGACAGCAAGAAACCACTGAAAAGCTGGAGCAAAAGAAAACCAACAGTTAGACTCCGATGGGCCCGACCAGAGACGGAGCATCAGGCACCAACCAACATTACCTTGAATTAGATCTCTCTAATTCTCAATAAGCCTTTACGTTGGAGCCGTCATAGAATCTGAGGCCTGACCCACCGGCGTGCAATTAAAGAGGGAAGCAAAGTTGCCAACCGGGATTGGGTTAACTACCATGCATGCAGTCTGTCGTATAACATCCATGTTGTACCCAACCTTTTTATATCGAAGAATGATTTTACGAAATTGGGTGCTGAAGTCATTGTGGTTATATATTTTTCTGAATTTATATACTAAGTCACCATAAAATTCGGGTTCCGATAGACCTTGTTGCAGAAGAGATTTAAGTCCAATATTGAATTTTGAAAGTAAATCAGAATGGCGTCACAATGAAAGAATCTAGTGAAAAATATAAATTTGGCGATCTTGTATGATTCAGGTCATTGTATCCCTTTTTTTATTCCATTTAACCCATATCCATGTAAACAGGCAGATTTTCATGGCATTATTGAAACCATTTCACATGCTTTCAATGAATCACCACGGGCGACAAAAAGGAACTGCATGGACAGTAGAACCCTTTGTTCAGGTGAGCTAAAAAGTCTGTCTGTGTCCTTGACTTTGACCCCAAGGTCATGGTCATGGGAGTGGATGTTGCTGATAAACTTATGAGACAAGTATCTATCACCTCAGCAAGTATGAACTGAATCCATCATACGGTAAAGAAGAAATGAGCTCCTAAATGCAAAATCTTTAACATTAAAATTCTAAGTCTGTGACCTTGACTTCAAGGTCATGTTTAGGTGCTGATGTTGCTGATAAAAACTAAAAGTCATATCTATCACTATAGCAAATGCATCTAAAGTAATTATGTAAAATCTTTACTGCAAAAGCTAACATAAAAGTTCTAAGTCTGTGGCCTTGACCCTTGCTGCTGCTAACACTTTGAGACCAGTATCTATTACCACGCCAAGTAAAAACTAAATCCATTCAAAGGTAAAGAAGTAATGAGTTCCTAAAAATTTAATACAAAAAATTTTGACATAAAAATTCAAAGTCTGTGAGCTTGACCTTAAAGTAATGGTAATGACAGCTGATGCTGCTGCTAAAAACTTGAGACTGGTATCTATTACCATACCAAGTATAAACTTAATTCATCTAAAGGTAAAGAAGTAATGCGCTCCTAAGAACTTTAACACAAAATCTTTAAAAAAAATCTTTGTCTGTGATCTCGACCCCAAGGTCATGGTTCTAGGTGCTGATGTTGCAACCAAGTAATGATCTACGTAAAATATTCAGTGAAAAAAAAAAACATTAAAATTCTTAATCTGTCATCTTGACCCCAAGGTGAAACTTAGTACCATCACCAAACCAAGTATGAACTAATTCTATCATAAGGTAAGGAGTAATGAGCTCCTAAAAACTTTAACACAAAAACTCTAACTGAAGAATTCCAAGTATGTGACCTTGATGCCAAGATTGTGGCCATGAGAGCTTATGCTGCTGCTAAAATCTATTAACATATCAAGTTTTAACTAAATCCATCCAAAGGTAGAGAAGTAATGAGCTCCTAAAAACTTACACAAAAACATTTACATTAAAATTTTAAGTCTTTGCCCATAGCCCCAAAGTCACAATCATTGGTGCTGATACTGCAGATAGAAACATTAGCCCAGTATCTATCACCATACCAAAATGAACTCAATCCATGTACACATAAACAAGTAACAGGAAAGCCGTATGAGGGACAGCCAAATCTTCTGCACACTTAATACCAAGGCTCAACCTTGTGACCGTCATCTGTGACCCAGAGTTGGTTCTCTATATTTTACATGTCTGTGGTGTATTCCTTGCTTCCAAAGGATAACCCTTTCTAGAACATATTTATTTAGGAGAGATCTGCACATCAGCTCACTGAGGGGATATTCATCCAAAGTTTAATTAAAATCCTTCCAGGGGTAAAGGAGATATGGAATGGATACAAAATCAAAGTTCCAAACTCGTGACCTTCACCTGTGACCTTGACCTTGAGTCAGCACGGTTTATTTATGGGTTCTGCACATAGCCCACTCAGGAGGCTATTTCACCAAAGTTTAATGAAAATCCCTTCCGGGGGTAAAGGAGATATGGAACTGACACAAAATTCAAAGTTTCAAACCCGTGACCTTCACCTGTGTCCCTGACCTTAAGTTGGCATGGCTTATTTATGGGTGCTACACATCAACTCACTGAGGGGATATTTAACCAAAGTTTTATTGAAAATCCTTCCAGGGGTAAAGAAGATACGGAATGGACACAAAATCCACTGTTTCAAACATGTGACCTTCAACTGTGACCTTAACCTTGAGTCGGCACGATTAATTTATGTGTTCTGCACATCAGCTCACTGAGGGGGATATTTGACCAAAGTTTAATTAAAATCCTTCCAGGGCCAGGCGAGATATGGAAGGGGCATACAATTCAAAGTTTCAAACTCATGACCTTCAAATATGACCATGACCCGGAGTCGGCATGATTCATGTATGGGCTCTACACATGAGCTCATTGAGGGGGATAATTGACCAAGGTTTAATGAACATCCTTTGAGGGGTAAATAAGATATGAAACGGACACAAAACTAAAAGTTTTTAACTCGTGACATTCAAATGTGACCTTGACTTGAGTCAGCATGATTCATTTATGGGTTCTGCACATCAGCTCACTGAGTGGGATAATTGACCAAAGCTTAATGAAAATCTATCAAAGGGTTAAGGAGATACGGAGCAAACGAGAGAACTGTATAAGGTTGGTTTTACCAGGTTTCTGAAAACTCCTTTTTCCCTGTATAAGATGGATTTTGCCAGGTATCCGAAAACATTTTTTCCTTGTATAAGGTGGGTTGTGCCATGTTTCTGGAAACGCCTTTTTTCCTGTATAAGGTCGGATTAGCCAGGCATCTGGAAACTCATTTTCTCCTGTATAACGAGGGTTTTGACAGGTTTCTGAAAACTCTTTTTTTCCATGTATAAGGTGGGTTTTGACAGGTTCCTGAAAGCTCATTTTCCCCTGTATAAGGAGGGTTTTGGTATTATCTTGTCCTTTGGGATCATTGATTCCATTGTGGAATTTTAAGGTATTTGAGTGTCACTGATGAGGCCTAATTGGCCGAAACTAGCTAGTCTGGCCCAGACAACATGTATACTCCATATTTTCCAGTTCTGTGGTGTATTCCTTGCTTCCAAAGGATAACCCTTTCTAGAAAATTTTTGGCAGGTTTCTGAAAACTCTTTTTCCCTGTATAAGGAGGGTTTTGACAGGTTTCTGAAAACTTATTTTTCCCTGTATAAGGAGGGTTTTGACAGGTTTCTGAAAACTCGTTTTTCCTTGTATAAGGAGGTTTTGCCAGGTTTCTGAAAACTCATTTTTCCCTGTATTATGTGGTAGTTAACCAAATCACGGTTGACAACTTTGCTTCCCTCTTTAATTGCACGCTGGTGGGTCAGGCCTCAGATTCTATGACGGTTCCAACGTAAAGGCTTATTGAGAATTAGAGAGATCTAATTCAAGGTAATGTTGGTTGGTGCCTGATGCTCTGTCTCTGGTCGGGCCCATCGGAGTTTAACTGTTGGTTTTCTTTTGCTCCAGCATTTCAGTGGTTTCTTGCTGTTGAGTCCTCACCGTTGTCTCACCTCTGTGGTTGATTGATTGTTTGTGTTCACGGAGATGTTGCACTGATGAGTTAGGAGGCCTTCATGCGGACTGAACAAATTATTTGACTAAATCACGAGGGAAGTAAGGGCGAGGATTGTGGCCACGTAAATCGGTTTAAGCCCCCAAGTGGAATTCGATTCCACTGACCGTTCCAAGGCGGTTCTTCTGTTGCGGTTTATTTTTGTTATGGTTTGTCTTTGGGTGTCTGTGATGCTTATATTATTTTATTTTGGGTAGCCTATTGGCCATTTTGTGGAAAAGTAACTGTCCTTTTGGCTTTCCGCTATTGATGTTTCCATTAGGTCTGTTGTTTCATGTTTGTGCTTCTTTCCCTTTGGTGTCTCTCATGGGAGCTGTGGGTTGATTTTATAGTTTCCTGATCATTGCCTTTACTTCTATTTTGACAGGTTTCTGAAAACTCATTTTCCCTTGTATAAGGAAGGTTTTGCCAGGTTTCTGAAAACTCATTTTCCCCTGTATAAGGGGGGTTTTGACAGGTTTCTGAGAACCCATTTTCCCCTGTATATGGAGGGTTTTACCAGGGTTCTGAAAACTCCTTTTTCCCTGTATAAGGACGGTTCGGACAGGTTTCTGAAAATCTTTTACCTGTATAAGGAGGGTTTTGCAAGGTTTCTGAAAACTTTCCTTTTCCCTGTATAAGTTGGGGTTTCCTAGGTTTTTGAAAACTCAAACTCCTTTTTTCCTGTATAAGGAGGGTTTTCCAATTTTCTGACGACTGTCTGTTTTCCCTGTAGAAGGTGGGTTTTGCTAGGTTTCTGAAAACTTATTTTCTCCTGTATAAGGAGGGTTTTGCCAGATTTCTGAAAAGTCTTTTTATCCCGTATAAGTTGGGTTTTGCCAGGTTTCTGAAAACTCCATTTTCCCTGTATAAGGTGGGTTTTGCCAGGTTTCTTAAAACTCCCTTCTCCCTGTATAAGATTGGTTTTGCCACCTTATTTGATATATCAAAGGTGCTTAAAGTTTGATATATTAAACATATTAAAAATGTCCAGCTATTTCTTATGAAACATGACTTTTGGTTTTGGACAAAAGGAATTACATATAGATAGAACTTCAAGCTTATGTGGTTATAAACACCTGTTAATGCAAATATCTCTTTTTTTCATCTGAAAATTTTCTTTTTTTTCTCTGGTAAAATTTAAAATGTATCTGAAAAGGCATGTTTTCGTGTTGACAAAGATGACAAAGTTATTCACTATCTGTATATATCCCAAAGACTAATATGCTGGTCCTTTGACCCACATGCTAGTAAATTATCAGGTGAAAAGGTAACACAATTCACACTGTCTTTATGGTATGACAAAATCGCTAATGCTTTTAATTTCTTACAGCCAAATATCCTGATTTGTCTATCCCAGCCTGCAGTCACCACAATTTTACCATCTCTGCGAGTGACAATATCATTAAATCCTGGATTCTTCACAGTCACTTTATTATTTATCTTTATTTTCTCTTCCTTAATCTCCCAAGAAATTAAAGTGTCATCTGGTGAACCTGAAAAACCTTTGCTTATCTCTGAGTTAAAATCCATACACATGACAGACTCCTCATGAACTTTGACTCTGTCAGACATTTTGTTTGTTCTCAAGTCCCACAAAGCAATACTTCCATCCTCATAGCCACCCTGTATGTGCACTGAATGCGAAGTTTCTGAAGCTCTTATTTTCATGCACATGCCTAGAGGTTTATCTCGTGAGCCAGGAGTTAGACTTGAGGCTAGTTTGTCAGTTCTAATATCATACACATCAATCTGTGACTGAGAATCACTTGGAACTGCAAGAAGAGTATCTCTTTCCAATAAACACGCACCACAAAATCCCATTGAAGAAGCCTTCATGGACCCTGTAAAAAAGAAAATTTTAACCCTATTCCCACTGAATATATCAACTCAGTCACATCCATTGCTGACTATCAACCAATCAAATTACTTGATACACTGTATTCATTCAGTTCACAAACTGCATGACAAATAGTGTAGATCCTAATCAGATGGCTCCTTAGCTGATTAAAGAAGCCATCTGAACTGGATATTCACAATTTTTCATGTATAGAATAAGGGTTAAACATGAGAAGTTAATTTTCAAAAAAAACCTGTCAGAGGTCTGTTAAATGGTAATTTCTGAGTAGGCAGCTAGGTCATTTAACGCTCTGCATGCTGGGTATTTTTTCGCAGCAGATGACATTTTTGAATATTTTTCAAATTTTCCCTGTTTTTTCCCAGAAAACATGATTCAACATCTCATGCAAATTGTCTCCACAGGAGACAATTTGCATGAGATGTCAAGTCCTGTTTTTTTTCCTCCAGAAAACAGGATTTGATTGAGTGTGTGTGTTTGAGTTTTACATCCCACCAAAAGCTAAGGTCATACGGAGACGGGACCTCGGTTTAAAGACTCAAACGAAAGTCTGGAGAAGCGTTACATAACCACTACACCACAGAGGCTTCGAAACAGAATTTGACATATCATGCAAATTGTATCCACAGGAGATAACTTGCATGGGATAACAAGTCCTGTTTTTTGAGACAATTTGCACGAGATGTCGAATTATATCAACAATTTTTCATCTGCTGAATTGGCTGAGGGAGTGGTAAAGGTTAATGTCTGAGCAGGCAGGCAAGGTCTGCTTAAAAGTAACGTCTAATTAGGCAAATTAAGTTATGTCTGCTTTAAGATAATGTCTGGGCAGGCAAGCTAGATCTGCTATAAGATAATTTCTGGTTAGGTTAGCTAGGTCTGCTTAAAGGTAATGGCTGAGGAGGCATGCTAGGTCTGCTTGAAGGTAATGTCTGAGCAAGCAAGATAGGTCTGCTTCAAGCTAGGTCTGCTTAAAAGCAATGTCAGTGCAGGCAAGCTAGGTCTGTGTAAAGGTAATGTCTCAGCAGGCAAGCTAGATCTGCTTAAAGGCAGTGTTAGAGCAGGCAAGTTAGGTCTACATAAAGGTAATGTCGGAGCAAGCAAGCTAGGTCTACATAAAGGCAATGTCTGAGCAGGCAAGCTAGGTCTACATAAAGGTAATGACTGAGCAGGCAAACTAGCTCTGCTTAAAGACAGTGTTAGAGCAGGTAAACTAGGTCTGCTAAAAGCAATGTGTAAGCAAGCAAGCTATGTATGCCTGCTTTAAGGTAATGTCTTGGCAGGCAATGGAGGTCTGCTATAAGGAAATATCTGTGCAGGCAAGATAGGTCGGATAGAAGGTAATGTTTGCGCAGGCAAGCTACATCTGCTTATAGGCAGTGTTAGGGCAAGTAAGCTAGGTCTACTAAAGGCAATGTGTAAGCAGGCAAGCTTTGTGTGTGTTATATCCAAAAATGTCTTATAACTGGAATTTGTTTTTCTACAAAAACACAGATGTCTCCCCCGTTTTTGACCTCTAAGTATAACCTTGAC
Organism: Lucinisca nassula; assembly: GCA_963580285.1. Lineage (NCBI taxonomy): Eukaryota > Metazoa > Mollusca > Bivalvia > Lucinida > Lucinidae > Lucinisca > Lucinisca nassula. The sequence goes on from OY757013.1 coordinate 36,118,562, forward strand.
ATTGGAGGTATTGAGCTGGGTCTTGTGTGCAACACATCATCTAATGAAGATGAACATTTCTGCAAAGTAACTTTAAAAATGTTCATAGAAAAATAAAAAAGTTATTGGACGTACACAAACAAGAGCTGTCACATGACAGCATAGCTCGCCAGTTTCGTGCCTTCAAGATATAAGGTGAAACTATTGAACCATGAAATATAGATCAAATTGACCTATATATATTTTAAGGTCATTCATCAGGTCACATGGAACATATATTCCAGATATTACATTTCAGAATCAAATTGTGTCTGAATTATAAGGCTAATCATTGAACCTTGAAAATTGGTCACACTGACCTAGATATACATGTATTTCTATGTCAATCATCTGGTCACATGGAATTGAATATTCAGATATGAAGTTTCTCCATCCAATAGTATTCAAGATATAAGTCAAAGTCATTGAACCATGTATAAAAGGTCACATTGACCTATATATATTTTGAGGTCAATCATCTGGTTGCATTGAAGTAATATCCCAGGTATAACATTTTGTTATCAAAATTTTATTCAAGATAATAGGCAAAATCACTGAGCCATGAAATATAGGTCACACTGACCTATATATATTTTGAGGTCAATCAGCAGGTCACATGGAACTAATAATCAAGGTATGACATTTCTTTATCAAATAATATTCAAGATAATAGGCAAAATCAGTGAACCATGAAATAAAGGTCCCACCGACCTTGATATCTTTTGATGTCAATCATGGGGTTACATGGAACTAATAATCCAGGTATGACATTTTTTCCATCAAATAGTATTCAAAATAATAGGCAAAATCACTGAATCATGAAATATAGGTCACAGTGACTAAGATATATTTGGTGGCCATTATCGGGTTACATGGATCTAATAATCCAGGTATGACATTTCTGCTTTGAATAGTATTCGAGATAATAGGCAAAGTCATTGAACCATGAAATATAGGTCACAGTGACCTAGATATATTTTGAGGACAATCATGGGGTCACATGGCACTAATATCCAAGGAATGACATTTCTTCAACAAATAGTCTTCAAAATATAAGGCAAAATCACTGAACCATGAAATATAGGTCACAGTGACCTAGATATATTTTGAGGTCAATCATGGGGTCACATGGTACTAATATCCCAGGTATGACATTTCTCCAACAAATAATCTTCAAGATATAAGGCAAAATCACTGAAACATGAAATATAGGTCACAGTGACCTAGAAATATTTCGAGGCCAATCATGGGGTCACATGGTACTAATATCCCAGGTATGACATTTCTCCAACAAAAAGTCTTTAAGATATGAGGCAAAATCACTGGACCGTGAAATGTAGGTCACCATGACCTTCACCCTTTTACACTTGAACAAATGTCACATGGTTGGCTGATATATAATCAATTGTGTATATAACTTGTTTGCATATTGGAAACATATATAACAAATAACAACGGTGTCCTTGATTTTGACCCCTAGCCCCACCCCATCCGTCCTCCCAGGCATGAACCCAGGGGTGTGTTGTCTTGGAATCTCAGAAGACACGCCCGGGTATCCAACTTGTAAAATATGAATCCTTTGTGATAAGTGTCTGTTGAGATATAAGCAATTCAAAAACTTTAACACAGTTTTACAGAGGTGTTCTAGATTTTAATCCTTAGCCCCACCCCGGCGCATGAACCCAGGGGTCTGTTGTCTTTGAACATCAGAAGACCCTCCCAGGTACTTAAGTTCCAAATATGAGTGCTCTGTGATGAGTGACTGCTGAGATATAAGCATTTGAAAAACTGTTACGCAGTGTGACGGGAAAGCGCCCTTTTTTACCTTTGACCTCTAAGTATGGCCTTGACTTTTGAGGTACAAGACATCGTCTCATGATGGCTAACATTTCTGCCAAGTAATTTCATAATCCATCAAAGAATAAGGAAGTTACTGACCATCCCTTTTTTACCTTTGACCTCTAGGTATGACCTTGACATTTGAGGTATGGACCTGGGTCTTGCACATGACTCATGGTCTAATGACGGTGCACATTTCTGCATGGTTACTTCATAAAGTCCATCCAGAAGAAATCCAGAGGTCTGGTTCTTGCGCATGACACTCCGTCTCGGCCTTGTGAACAATTGTGCCAATAACCATCAATGAATCTCAAAGGGTAAAGGAGTTATGGGCATCACAAGGTTGCGTCTACGGACGGACGGATGGACGGACAGACGGACGGACGCCAGGCTGATCGCTATATCCCCCGAACCTATTCGGTCGGGGGATAAAAGTTATTGACTGGACATAAAAATTTTTTTTTTTTTTACTTCTGACCTCTTAGTATGACCTTGATCTTGGAGGTACCGACCTGTGTCTAGCATGCACCACATCGTCTCATGATGGTTCACATTTCTGCCAAGTAATTTCACAGTCTATCCAGGAATAAGAAAGTTACTGACTGAATACTAACAAAAGACCCTTTTTGTCCTTTGACCTCTTAGTACGACCTTGACATTTGAGGTACCAACTTGGGTCATGCACGCAGCACATCGTCTCATGATGACTGGTTAACATTTCTGCCAAGTAATTTCAAAATCCATCTAAAAATAAGAAAGTTATTGACGGAACACAAAAAGGACCCTTTTTTTACCTTTAACCTCTATGTATGACCTTGACCTTTCAGGTACCAAACTGGGTCATGCGTGCAACACATCATCGCATGTTGGTTAACATTTCTGCCAAGCAATTTCAAAATCTATATAAAACAAGAGGGCCCAGAGGGCCCTGGTTCGCTCACCTGATCCAAAGCATAACAAGTGGGCCCCGGGCAAGGTCAATTTTGGCCCCAGGGCTAAAATTTGAACAATCTTGGTAGAGGTCCACAAGATGAAGCTTCATATCAAATATGAAAGACCTGGGCTTTCTGGTTTCAGAGATGAATATTTTAAAGGTTTACCCTGCATATAGAAGTCTATGTAAACAAGATTTTCCCTATATAAGTCTATGTTGAACCAAAGGGCCCCGGAGCGGGGGCATTTTTGGCCCCAGGGCTAACATTTGAACAATCTTGGTAGAGGTCCACTAGCTGAAGCTTCATAACAAATATCAAAGACCTAAGCCTTGTGTTTCAGAGAAGATGATTTTTAAAGATTTTCCCTATATAAGTCTATGTAAAACCAAAGGGCCACATGGCGGGGGCATTTTGGTCTCAGGGCTATGATTTGAACAATCTTTATAGAGGTCCACTAGCTGAAGCGTCATAACAAATATCGAAGACCTAAGCCTTGTGGTTTCAGAGAAGAAGATTTTTCAAGATTTTCCCTATATAAGTCTATGTAAAACCAAAGGGCCCCGGAGCGGGGGCATTTTTGGCCCCAGGGCTATAATTTGAACAATCTTGGTAGAGGTCCACAAGATGAAGCTTCATACCAAATATCAAAGACCTGGGCCTTTCAGTTTCAGAGAAGAAGATTTTTCAAGATTTTCCCTATATAAGCCTATGTAAAACAAAAGGGCCCTGGTGCGGGGGCATTTTTGGCCCCAGCACTATAATTTGAACAATCTTGGTAGGGGTCTACTAGTTGAAGCTTCATACCAAATATCAAAGACCTGGGCCTTGTGGTTTCAGAGAAGAAGATTTTTCAAGATTTTCCCTATATTAGCCCATGTAAAACCAAAGGGCCCCCTGCAGGGGGCATTTTTAGCTCCAGCAATATAATTTGAACAATCTTGGTAGGGGTCCACTAGATGAAGCTTCATACCAAATATCAAAGACCTGGGCCTTGCGGTGTCAGAGAAGAAGATTTTTAAAGATTTTCCCTATATAAGCCTATGTAAAACAAAAGGGCCCTGGTGCGGGGGCATTTTTGGCCCCAGCAATATAATTTGAACAATCTTGGTAGGGGTCCACTAGATAAAGCTTCATACCTAATATCAAAGACCTGGGCCTTGCGGTGTCAGAGAAGAAGATTTTTAAAGATTTTCCCTATATAAGCCTATGTAAAACAAAAGGGCCCTGGTGCGGGGGCATTTTTGGCCCCAGCACTATTATTTGAACAATCTTGGTAGGTGTCCACTAGATGAAGCTTCATACCAAATATCAAAGACCTGGGCCTAGCGGTTTCAGAGAAGAAGATTTTTCAAGATTTTCCCTATATAAGCCCATGTAAAACCAAAGGGCCCCCGTGCGGGGGCATTTTTGGCTTCAGCACTATAATTTGAACAATCTTGGTAGGGGTCCACTAGATAAAGCTTCATACCTAATATCAAAGACCTGGGCCTTGTGGTGTCAGAGAAGAAGATTTTTAAAGATTTTCCCTATATAAGCCCATGTAAAAACAAAGGGCCCCCGTGCGGGGGCATTTTTGGCCCCAGCACTATAATTTGAACAATCTTGGTAGGGGTCCACTAGATGAAGCTTCATACCAAATATCAAAGACCTGGGCCTTGCGGTTTCAGAGAAGAAGATTTTTCAAGATTTTCCCTATATTAGCCCATGTAAAACAAAAGGGCCCTGGTGCGGGGGCATTTTTGGCCCAAGCACTATAATTTGAACAATCTTGGTAGGGGTCCACTAGATGAAGCTTCATACCAAATATCAAAGATCTGGGCCTTGCGGTTTCAGAGAAGAAGATTTTTTAAAGATTTTCCCTATATAAGCCCATGTAAAACCAAAGGGCCCCCGTGCGGGGGCATTTTTGGCCCCAGCACTATAATTTGAACAATCTTGGTAGGGGTCCACTAGATTAAGCTTCATACCAAATATCAAAGACCTGGGCCTTGCGGTTTCAGAGAAGAAGATTTTTTAAGTTTTTGGTGAAAAAAATCTATTTTTGGCTTCTGTGACCTATATGTGCAATGGACCGGAACCATTTGAACAACTTTGAAAGGGGACCACCTAAGGATCATTCCTGTGAAGTTTGGTCAAAATCCGATCAGTGGTTTAGGAGGAGATGTCGTTTGAAGAAAAGTTTACGGATGCACGCACGCACGCACGCACGCACGCACGCACGCACGACGGATAAAAAGTGATCCCAAAAGCTCACCTTGTCACTACGTGACAGGTGAGCTAAAAATAAGCAAGTTATTGACAAAACCCCAAAAAGGCCCATTTTTTTACCTTTGACCTCTAAGTATGACCTTGACCTTTAAGGTACCAACCTGGTTCATGCATGCAACGCATCGTCTTATATCGGTTAACATTTCTGCCAAGTGATTTCAAATTCCATCTCAAAATAAGAAAGTTATTGACCAAACACGAACAAAAGCCCCCTTTTTGACCTTTGACCTCTAAGTATGACCTTGACCTTCGAGGTACCGACCTGCCTCATGCGCACCACACATCGTCTCATGGTTGTTAATATTTCTGCCTAGTAGTTTTAAAATCCATCTCAAAATAAGAAAGTTACTGACCAAACACGAAAAAAGTCCCCTTTTTGACCTTTGACCTCTAAGTATGACCTTGACCTTTCAGGTACCGACCTGTCTGATGCGCAGCAAACATCGTCTTATGGTTGTTAATATTTCTGCCAAGTAATTTTAAAATCCATCTGAAAATAAGAAAGTTATTGACCGGACACGATTTGCCATTACATATATACATACTGACAAACTTCCAAAGGAGATAATTCAAAACGTATAACTAAAAGAGTTATAGTTCTTGCGCACTGCACGTCGTCTAATGCTGATTAATATTTATATGAAGTTTCGTGATAATAGCTTGAACGGTTTTCCAGTTATAGAGCGGACACGAATGTGTGACAGACGGACAGTCAGACGCCCGTGGGAAAAACAATATGTCTCTCCGAAAAAATTTTTTTAGGGGGAGACATAATGAACAGTGTTATAAAAAAGGTTTACACATGTTTGTTTGTAGTTAAGTTTAACAGCCCAGTCAACACTATTAAGGTCATTTTTGAGACGATCAGTTTACCTATCCACACTTTTACTGGGCAGGCTTATACTTAAGCAGTTAGCCAGTACAGTGCACATTCTTTCGCCAGAAACTGATAACTGCCCATATTGAACCTGTGGAGGAGCGAGAATGACCATAAAAGGACTTGGAGATCAATCTCCATGAAAGAATGTTGCTGACCCCGACAGGAGGTAAGCCCATGTCCTCCTGATCACCCGTCAGACGCGCATCCGAATGAGCTAACAAGGCCGGCTTACGCATGTATGTGTATACATTAAATAAACATAGACATAAAAAACATCATTACGATAACACTCCCGTGCAACATAGTGCATTTTTTCACATCTTCAAAATGACTACTTTTCTGATGATATTTTTCTTATTTATACTGCAAACATAGACTATGGGTGCTCGTAAGAGGCGGTTCTAACGAGTACCCACAACCTATGTCCTGGAGAAGAAATATGAACTTGTTTACCCCTGTAAATCCCAGTTGTGTCTATATAAAGTGGGGTTTAGGGGCATGTTCATTTCACAGACTTGTTCATGTGCTGTAAAGCTTGGTAAACTTGAAGGCTTGTATGTATACCTGTTTCTGTCCAGCTAGTATTACACTGTGACCAGACCTTAACCAGTCCATCTCTTCCCTGGGTAAGTAAACTACCAGTCTGGGTAAAATCCATCCATAAGACAGAATACCCAGGATGTGCTCTCAGGTTTGACGAGATCCTACGCATCTTCATGTCCCATATATGGACAGTACCATTTTCATCAGCAGAATATAAGGACTGATCTGTCTGAAACTAAAATAAAAACATAGTACTCAGAACATATAGGCGTAATATGCTCATTACACAATAAAGCCATCAGTGCTCTTAGTCTAGATAAGAATTTGGTAAAATGAGTATTTTACCCCTGCTTTAAAGCTTATGGCCCCCGCCCATAGGGGCTTGAAGAAATATATGGGCTGCATGATGCTTCCACGCAGAGCTGAATCCGGCCCGCACACTAGTACTGGTAAACCGCTTAGAGGATCTAAGCCTGTCCAGGAACCGCGGTGCGAGGCATAACGTCCATACTAATAAACCCTATTGGTTTCATGGGCGACAAGGCTTGAGATGTCATTTCATCTCAATGTCGGGTAAAAGTCTGCCTACAATGACCTTTGGTCAGAGACCACATTTCGGACTCTTCAAAAGTGGTCTTTATGACCACTTTTGGGCAGTCCTAAAGGTGGTCTTAATATATGAATTTTACTGTATTTAGGTCATTTTTAGCCAGTCAGTTTACCTATCCACACTTTTCCTGGGCAGGCTTATACGTAAGCAGTTAACCAATACAGTGCACATTCTTTCGCCAGAAACTGATAACTGTCCTTCTTGGATCAGCGGAAGGGAGAGAATGACCATAGAAAAGATTTCATGATCAATCTCAACGAAAGAAAGTTGCCGACCCCGGCAGGTATCGAATCCACGTCCTCCTGATCACCAGTCAGAACCGGTACGGGTAAAAAATCTGAAAATAACCAGTTCATTAAACCTTGGCAGTTACTGTTGTATGTGAATGAACAGTTAATACATATCAAGGACACATGTGTGATTGTGTACTTCATTTAACACTGACCCTTATTACAATTTTAAAGTTTTGTTTGTGTATTGCTAACTACGCATTGTTTGCGCATTGTTTCTATGTTTCAATATCGTAGTATTTATGTTTTACTTCCAGCGTCTTGTTTCTTGCAATCATTTCAGTGTATTGGTTACACCTTGTCAAAGCATATGTTTAGCTCATTTGCATGTGAAAATATATGCCTGGGTTATACACAAGTCATACATATGTAGCATTTATAATTTATTAAAGCGTATCATTCCACTGCTTTTTTCATTTGATGTGTTTTCATAATGGGCCTTTACCAGTAAAAAAAAATATCTGAAAAAAAGACAGAAAAATCTCATTTTGCATTTAGGGTGTCCTTCAACCTTGGCTTACCTTTAAAGATGTTATGGCATTTCCAACCCCTCTCAATGTGTAGACTGGATCTGGTGGTAATGGTCCACTAGACATTGTTTTCTTTCATAAATCTGAAAAAATATAATAATATATTTATACATAAGAATGTACACAATACACATGTCAAAACAAGGTAAAAAAAGGCATTTTTCTAGAATCAAAGGGATGTACATGTAACTCTTTTTTTTTTTTTTGCTTTAAATGCCTACGGGTAAGCAGTATTTGTGACACATTATTCCACTCATATCAGATTATTATACGAAATAAATAAAATCACACGTTTTTAAATAACATAAAGGCAGCCATATAATTTGGGATAAATATAAACATATTGATTTTTTGCTATGCTAGGATATTGTTTGGGATATTGATGATATACTGGATAATTTTGGGGTACACTGTCAGTCTTGGATTTTTTGGGGTCCAGCACTAGATACTGGTCCCAGCTTATGTAGGTGGCAAAATTCAGAGTACCCCTTCCCACCCCCCTGGGACTCATAACTTGTAAAATGTTGATAGATAGATAGATAGATAGATAGATAGATAGATAGATAGATAGATAGATAGATAGATAGATAGATAGATAGATAGATAGATAGATAGATAGATAGATAGATAGATATGCTTTCTAAACAAACAGTGGGGATCATGAATGACCTCCCCCAACCGTCATCTGTCCGTCTGTAATGTCCCATCATTTGTCCTAGACCAATTAAGCTCAACTTTCACAGGCAATAGGCCTAGCCCCATGGCTGATGACTACAGGAAGCTACAGGATACAGGAAGCTATTCAGAATTTTGATGTGACCCCCCCCCCCCCATCCGGCAGGCTGTGGGCCTAACACTGCTCGAGGGTTTGACATTCATTTTGTTCAAACATAGTCAGGTTGCATATCAAATCGAAGGTAATGAAGGATAGAATACAGATGTGCAAAAAAATGTCCCGGGTGCATATTTGTACGTCACCAGAGATCAAAAAGTAGGTTTTTGGTCATTTTTTCGATTATCACACAACTCCTAGGCTTTCTGTACTAGAATCCTGAAACTGCCCCTGGTAAAATATAGCCATATGGATTCGGAATGGAGGAACATATTCGGAATTTTGATTTGACATGCCCCCAGAGCGAGGTCAGGGAAGGGGCCCAGCCTAGCAGGGGTCAAAAAGCCATTAATTTTGTTCAAACATGGTCATGTTGCGTATCAAATCAAAGGTTATTTAGAGTAGGAATACTGTGGTGCAAAAGTTTGTCCGAAACATGTCTTGGGGTACGGAGGTCAAAAAGAAGTATTTTGAGTCTTTTTTATTCTAACATGATTTTCACATCGCGTGGATATGCGATGGCGTGCAATCGACCTGCTCTAGTTATTTTATTTATTCTAAATCATGTTAGAATAAAAAATACTTAAAATACTTCTTTATTTAAACAATAAATCGTGCATCGATTAATGTGGGTGTCAAAAAAGATTACCGATGCTAGTTTAATCTAATTGTCCTTAATTCAAGGCTGATTTTAATTCCTTTGATTTTGTCGATGAGAGGCGGTTCTTGGTTTGGCAAGACTTAATGACCCGCATGAAGTTTAAGGACAAATGCATGTGGTAAGGTTGTTGTTGGACTTCAGCATGAAGTAAGCTGCGATATCTATGACCTTTGGCAGCATCGTTTTTCGGGACATGTAATACAAAGTTAATCTATTAGCTATATTTAGGCTAGTGAACATTATTTATTTATTTATTTATTTATTTATATAAAGAGGGTCAAACTACATGTTAACAAACTCATACAAATTTAATTAAAAACTAAATTTCTGTAAGCTCAGTTTTAGGTTTTGTAAAGTTCTACCGGTACTGATGTGTTTATATAGTATGTGCATCACACCCTATGCCGAGTTACATATTATCATCATCAGTTTTTCAAAAGTGGCATCTTTCAGTCAACACAGCCATACAGGCAAAAAATGAAGACTCAGATCAGGCTGCTCATGGAGGAGCAGTCTTCATGAAGGTGCAGTTTGGTCATGGTCTTCAGTTTTTGCCCAGCCTGTCTACAAAATTGAGACACAATGCTCATGTTTTCAGATAAATGCAATAGTATTTTCATATGAACTATTCTAAATATTAGGATTTCTATATATATGTCAAAGAGAAAAAAAAATGTTTTTCACGGCTACATGGCAAACAAAGAGTGACTGGAAACATTTATGCAGTTTTCACATCTGAACATGCTGACAAATAATGTCTATAAAACATAGAAAATAGTCACAATTGGTTCATACAATTTACCTGTAAAATATATATATATACACGTATAAAAAACATTGGACATATAAAACGTTGGCTGTGAACACCCAGAAACTTTAAAAAGATACCTTTTTAAGGATACATGCATCCTAAAGATGCAAATGGAATGGCAAACATTGTGTACCCTGATCAGAGTGCTTTTCTATGCATAGTCTTATCAGCCTTTGCACTGTTTGACCACGCCTGCATGGCCAATAGAATCAGAATTGTTACTTGTGACACGTCAAATGCCATTCATACACCAGGACAAGTGTAGCTTAGGATGTAGATATGGTAGGCCATTCTCCATACACAGATTAAAGGGAGGCAACTACATGAAGTTTTTATTTGCACTTGTACTGATTCGAAAAACATTCACCACATCCATTAAATTTTATGAAATGTAACAGAAATTTGAACATGTTTAATGGCAGTTTATTAATGTCATTAAGATAAGTACACATGCTAGCTAAAGTATACAAGAATATCGGTGAAAGCGATGGATGCTCCCCAAAGGTGCAATAATCGGAACAGGAAACATTATCCTAGTTAAAGAGAGGTAAACTGTGTATACTCACCGTACTTCAAAATGGAGTATAACAAAACCTGTCGGTGGACAGATTAGCTTGGATGATGGCACTGTCATACAAAAATCAGCAACACAAAAGTCGGAATAAATGAAAGGAAGTGTCTTCAGTTACGATACCATACCCCAAGATCCTGGGTGGTAGTTTATCTATATTAATTGGGTAAAACTGTTTAATACAAATTATTGAAAACTTACTCTCGTACACAGAGGCAATCCTCATAGGTATGGTTCCGTATTGGGTGCCTTTACATGCATATAAAATATCAGACGGGTTCGAAATGGATCTGATCCTATCCCTTTGACATTTTGACCATCTGCCAAGACTAGCTTCTTTCACTTTGATCCAATTTATCTACAACTCTAATGTAGATGGATGACTTGCGATTTTACATCCTTTTTAGCAGTAGTTCAGTCATATCAGAATGATGATAGGTTGATAATGAAAGGCTGTGTGCAATGGAACTCCAACAAATTTTCCTAAAAATAGCCACAGTGACCTTGACCTTGAGCCCAGGACCCCGAAAGACAAACTTGCTCGAGATATTTTGTGTGAAGTCATATTAAAGCCCATCAGCAAATGACGATGCTAGAGCGATGACAAAGTTTTTTTTTTTTTAAAAAAAAAAAAGCCGCAGTGACCTTGACCTTCAGCCTAGGACCCTGAAAGTCTACCTTGTTCGAGATATTATCATACCTATATGAAACTATATTAAAATCCATAAATAAATGTAGGCACTAGAGCGATGACAAAGTTTTTTTCTAAAAATAAAAATAGTGACCTTTACATTGAACCCAGGATCCTGAAAGTCGAACTTGCTCGAGATATTATTATACCCAACATTTGAGTGAAGTTATATTAAAATCCATCAGCAAATGATGACGCTAGAGCGATGACAAAGTTTTTTCTAAAAAATAGCCGCAGTGACCTTGACCTTCAGCCCAGGACCCTGAAAGGCAAACTTGCTCGAGATATTATCATACCCAACATTTGTGCGAAATCATATTAAAATCCATCAACAAATGTAGGCACTAGAGCGATGACAAAGTGTTTTTTTTTCTAACTTGACCTTGAGCCCAGGACCCTGAAAGTCGAACATGCTTATGATATTATCATACCCAAACTTTGTGTGAAGTTATATTGAAATCGGTGAAGAAACGTAGGCGCTAGAGCGATGACAAAGTTTTTCTAAAAATAGCCACAGTGACCTTGACCTTGAGGCCACGACCTTGACAGTCGAAATCGCTCGAGATATTGTCATAAGGAACATTTGTGTGAAGTTATAACTCTGTGACAATCCATCTAACCAGATAGCACTGATAATATGAGCATCCCCTATTGCTGCTAAAGATTCCATTGAAGTTTCGTTGAATTTCTGCAAGTAGTTGCTGAGAATTCGCGTGGACACGAACAGTACCCTGTATATTCATGCAGAATTCATCAAAGGGCCATAACTCTTGGAAAAAGCATCCAACCAAAACACGCAGGTGATATGCGCATCCACCTTCGATACTGAATATTTCCATGAAGTTTCATTGAAATCCGACCAGTAGTTTATGAGAATTCGCGTGGACAAGAGCGGGACGGGACGCACGGACACACGGACGAAGTCGCGACTATATGCTCCCCCCGAAATTCGAGGAGCATGTTAAAGAATACTGATATTTTTTTTCAGAAGTACACAATTTATACATGTATATAACCAGAAATGTAATCAATTTTAATCAGAAAATGTTCATGATTACAGGCCATTTCTTGGAAGTACGAGAATTACTTGTAATCAGAAAATATATCTGATTACTGATTACATCAGATTACTTGAAAATACGTAATCGATTACAGCTGATTATGATTACAGATTACGATTCACCCAAGCCTGATCTCATCATGATAACAAGTCCGTGTAATAAACACTCCTCTGAACCCCATTTTGTATAGAGAAAACTAGGGTTTACAGGGGTAAGCTTTGCTAATACGAAAACAAGAGTATTCAAATATAATTGAAAATTTTACCAACAAAAAATGAACATTTTCAGATGAAAGAAAAACCCTGACATTTTTCATATATCTGCTCAAAACACAGATTGTGCGTGCTCGTTAGACAAGCCTCGAATGGGCGGTTCTAACGATTACCCACAATCTACTGTTATGAACAGAAATGAGAAAATAATGTATACCCCTGTAAACCCCAGTTTTACTTTAAAAGTGGGGATTAATGGGGACAAAATTATAAAGGCGCGCTTTCGTGATGATTTTTTTTTTGATAGTTTGTCAGTTAAACGATCATAACAAGTGTTTATCATTTGATTTATATTAAGTATTAAAATTATTTAAGTTACTGGCTATACCTGTACATCTCGCAGTATTTGTAATATAGTTGTACTTTAACATCCCTAATAAATAGCCATGACGAGATTAAATAATGCGTGATCTCATCAAGAAAACAATCCTATACCCTCTTGAACCCCAATTTTACATATCAAAACTGATGTTCGCATGGGTACAAGTTTTTTTTTTTCTCACATCTGCTCTACAAAATAGATTGCGGGTACTCGTTAGAACCGAATTGTCATAACAGTTCTAATAAATATACACCATTTATGTTAGCCAACGTTTATGTTTTGAACATATATGAGAAAATATAATTGTAGAACTTACATTTTGTTTGCAAATGAACTTAAAATGTAAGTTCTATAACTGTATTTTTCCCCATTTTCTCATTTGCATATATCTACATTTCGAGTGTAAAGCGTAATGTAAACCTATAGAAAACAATGTAGTTCATACTTCCATGAACACATCGAGTCGCATGATTTTCACTGACGGACGGAATGACACACCGACGGGCGGACAGACGGACGAACGACAGGACGAAGACATCATACCCCCATATCATACTTCGTAAGTCGGGGTTATAATGATGACAACCCCCTTAAAAATACACCAAAAATAAGAGATTTTGAAATTTCATAAAAGATATTTCACATATTATTATCATGAGATGTATGGCTGGTTATTCATGACACAGTAAAATGTCTTGAGATTAATCATCAACCTTAATATAGCTAGTACTTTGCACAACATTTCAGAACTAGAAATGCGTCCATAGGACACGGATGCCCCCGCCTGAAAATATGTCTGTTCGTATTCATCAATAGAAAGTTATTGACCGTGTTTAAGTTTTGGACCCTTTTTTCACGTTTGACCTCTAAGTATGACCTTGACCTTGGTTTTGTGTGAGGCAGATTGTCTCATGATGGCCAACATTTCTGCCAAATAATTTCAAAATCCATCCAGAGATAAGAAAGTTATTGACCGACCATTTTTTTTACCTTGGACCTCTAAGTATGACCTTGACCTTGGAGGTACGGATCTGGGCTTGCACGTGACACATCGTCTCATGATGGTCAACACTTCCTCAAAGTAATTTCAAAATCCATCCAGAAATAAGTAAGTTATTGACTGCGTTTAAGTTTCGGACCCTTTTTTTGGCCTTTGACCTCTAAGTATGACCTTGGCCTTGGAGGCACCAACCTGGATTTTGCACATGACACATTGTCTCATGATGGTTAACATTTCTACAAAGTAATTTCAAAATCCATCCAGAAATAAGAAAGTTATTGACTGTGTTTAAGTTTCGGACCCGTTTTTTGACCTTTAACCTCTAAGTATGACCTTGACCTTGGAGGTACGGACCTGGGTTTTGCACGCGACACGTCGTCTCATGATGGTTAACATTTCTGCCAAGTAATTTTAAAATCCATCAAGAAATAAGGAAGTTATTGACTGCGTTTAGGTTTCGGACGCACGGACGCACGGACACACGGACACACGGACGCACGGACGGACGGACGGACAGGGGCAACGCTATATGCCCTTTCCACCATTCTTCGAATGGCGGGGGCATAAAAATGCTTCTCTAACCTGCTACCCTGCTTTGTCCCAAGAACAACGTTTTGGGGCTCTAGAGCCATCATACAAGCAGAACCTGTGTAACATATTATTTTTTTTTTTCAGATCAGCAGTTCGGGAGGAGAGGAAAGCAACTAAAACAATCCCTTACTTGTAGTGAAGCATTGGCTTCCTTAAACAGGTTGCAAAAAATGATGTCCCAAGTGTAACGCATTTTGCCATCTTTAGTTTGTGCACTATTTATGCTTAACAATCCACTTGTTCTTCAATTTAATTACTTGTTCCTATTGTTAAAGCATATATCTAGACAATAAATGTATTCTTAAGTCTACAATAAACCATTTTTATTAAATATTTTAAAAACTATGGGTTTTTGGCTTATATACATTTTCAAATGATTTTTTTCCGAACAAGAACATCGGAACAACTTACTGTCAAACGTTGCACTTGGGACCAAAAATCTTAAAACGAATATTGTTTAAGTGAGAGCTAATTGTTTTATAAGGAACAAGAATATATATAGTTTTGGGGTGGAGAACTGAATGGTTTCTGAGTTATATGGCCTTTTGTAAAGTGGAGAGGTGGGGCAAGGCTCCGACCCACTCCCGGAAGCCCCAAAGTTGGTGTGAGTAAATATTATTTTCATAAGGAACAAGAATATGTATGGATTAAGGGTGGTGATCTGTAAGGTTTCCCAGATATTGTGCCATTTATGGAATGGAGGGGGTGGGGCATGAACCCGGCAAATCCCGTGGACCCAGGTTGGTGTCACTGAATGCGTCTTATCATAAGGAACAAGAATATATAGGGTTTTGACAGTTACAGCAAACAATCCAAATGGTTAACCCTTTCACCCCTTAATGAAGTGAGTACTTCCATCTTCGTATATGGACACATCCATTCTTGTAAAAAGGGTTAGTCAAAATCATTAATTCAGCAGGATTACAAACAGCACTGATCCTGATGAGAGGTCTCATCTGGATCTCTACTGTTTGAATACAGTAAAACCTGTCTTATTTGAATACAGTAAAACCTGTCTTAGTGGCCACCTCTATTAAGCAAGCACCCTGTCTTAAGCATGCATGCATTTGGTTCCCAAAAAGGCAAATGCATTAAATTTCACCTGTATTAAGCAAGCACCTGTCTCAAGCTAAGCAAGCATGTTTTGGTTATCCCTTAGGTGCTTGCTTAATACTGGTTAGACCAGGGTTTTCCCGGACTGCCATTTTGGCAGTTTTTACCCCCAAAACTGCAACCAAGGTACAAGAACTGTAATTATTTAGGCAACAGTACACCCTTTTTAAGCAGGAAACCTGGGTATCTTATTTTAGGACCTGCCAATCACCACTTATGCAGTCCCTCATTTCGAAACTTTTGTACTTGTCGTGGACTAGAGGGTTGAAACGGTTAGGGTAAAAGTACATGTATACCCCTAAAAACATTGTCTTTCAAGGGGAGACTACTTCATGATCAGGAAGACATTTTGTGGACAAGCCATAGCTCTAGATAAGGTGCTTTTTTCATCTGAAAATTACTAATATATTTTCTTATTTCTGCACGAAAACAGGTTGTGAGCACTAACTACAAGCGCCTATGCCAGCCACTTCCAATGAGTACCTACAACATATGTTTTCATGCAGAAACATAGAATAAAAATCAAAAATGAGTTCCTTTAAGAGCAATGAAAAAATTCATAAGAAAGAAGATGGATCATACTAAGTAGTTTCGGCTAATAAAGCCTCATCAGTGACCCTGTAATGATCCGGCAAAGAAAGCCAGAGGAAACATACTGCAATTTTGCAAATTTCGAATAGGCAGTCGATTCAAATAAAATTCAAAAATGAGTTCCTTTAAGAGCAATGAAAACATTCATAAGAAAGAAGATGGGTCATACTACGTAGTTTCGGCTACTAAAGCCTCATCAGTGACCCTGTAATGATCCGGCAAAGAAAGCCAGAGGAAACATACTGCAATTTTGCGAATTTCGAATAGGCAGTCGATTCAAAGACTGATCTAAATCAAAATGGGGTCCAAATAATTAAAAACCTGTCTAGAATATGAGTCTAAACCAATAATTAATTTCTGATTTCTCAGAATATTCACGCTGATCTCAAAGGACCAAAAGTAAAATATAAACTACACTATGGTTGATGTACGGGGAGACGTTTTACGGCCGCCACACGGCACAACACCAGCTGCAGTGAAGGCAAATAAAATTCAAAAATGAGTTCCTTTAAGAGCAATGAAAACATTCATAAGAAAGAAGATGGGTCATACTACGTAGTTTCGGCTACTAAAGCCTCATCAGTGACCCTGTAATGATCCGGCAAAGAAAGCCAGAGGAAACATACTGCAATTTTGCGAATTTCGAATAGGCAGTCGATTCAAAGACTGATCTAAATCAAAATGGGGTCCAAATAATTAAAAACCTGTCTAGAATATGAGTCTAAACCAATAATTAATTTCTGATTTCTCAGAATATTCACGCTGATCTCAAAGGACCAAAAGTAAAATATAAACTACACTATGGTTGATGTACGGGGAGACGTTTTACGGCCGCCACACGGCACAACACCAGCTGCAGAGGAAACATACTGCAATTTTGCGAATTTCGAATAGGCAGTCGATTCAAAGACTGATATAAATCAAAATGGGGTCCAAATAATTAAAAACCTGTCTAGAATATGAGTCTAAACCAATAATTTATTTCTGATTTCTCAGAATATTCACGCTGATCTCAAAGGACCAAAAGTAAACTAGAGCTGCCGCCTAACGGGCGCCAATTATACCCCCGCATGCGTTGTCAGATAGTAACTCCAAGTAAGAGTCACAGATATATAAGTTTTTTGATAGTCTGAGCCACACAATGACATAATAATAGTTTCTGATAACACAAATGATTTAACATAAATAATAACAAGGAATGACAAACAAAAAAAATAAATAAATAATATAAAAATATTACTTACAAAGTTTTTTGGAACGGACCGACAACAAATTTTTACAAGTATTTGACCTTGAGGAAGGTCAATGTGAAGGTCATGGTCAGGTTTGTGTATATCAATCTTAAGTACTAGTGGCAAGGTGTGTGGTGTGTGAATATTAAAGAAATCGGTCAAAGAATGAGGAAGTTATGTGCAATGTTAAAGTTTTTTTGTACCCACAAATTTGTACAAGTATTTGACCTTGAGGAAGGTCAACGTGAAGGTCAAGGTCAGGTTTGTGTATATCAATCTTAAGTTCTAGTAGCAAGGTGTGTGGTGTGTGAATATTAAAGAAATCGGTCAAAGAATGAGGAAGTTATGTGCAATGTTAAAGTTTTTTTGTACCGACAAATTTTTACAAGTATTTGGCCTTGAGGAAGGTCAACGTAAAGGTCAAGGTCAGGTTTGTGTATATCAATCTTAAGTACTAGTGGCAAGGTGTGTGGTGTGTGAATATTAAAGAAATCGGTCAAAGAATAAGTTATGAGCAATGTTAAAGTTTTTTGTAACGGACCGACGACGACAGACGACAAGCTGACTCCTATATACCCCCTTCAAACTTCGTTTGCGGGGGTATAAATATAAACTGCACTATGGTTGATGTACGGGGAGACGTTTTACCTTTGTGGTGTAGTGGTTACTCCTTGTAAACCAGTGATCACAGGATCGATCCCGGGCTTCTCCAGACTTTCGGATGAGTCTTTAAACTGAGGCATATATAGGTCATGGTCACCAAGTCAAGGTACATGCCACATCAGTACATCTGAGAAGAGCACTATGCAAGGTGTGGTGGCTGTAGGCCATTTATTTTAGGACATATCGTACATTGACGTAAAATGTCACTGAAGTGCATAATATAGGTCAAGGTCATCAGGTCAAGGCACCTGCAGAGTCAGTAAATGTAGAATCACCATGCAAGGTTTGGTGGTTTTAGGCCTTATAGTAAGGAAGATATTGAACATCAACGTAAAATGTGTAAAAGTCACAGGAGTGCAAAAATCAGATTAGGGTCATCAGGACAAGGTACCTGCAAGTCAGTACATCTAGGAGAAGCACAATGCAAGATTTTGTGGTTGCTTGCCTTATATTTGAGAAGATCTGGAACATCGACTAATTGGTTCATAATCACTGGAGTATAAAATATAGGTCAAGGTCACTAGGTCAAGGTACATTTGTACCTGCAGAGTGAGAACATCTAGGAGAAGCACTACGCAAGAGTTGATGGTTATAGGCTTTTTATTTGAGGAGATCTGAAACATCAAAGTCACTGGAGCGTAAACTAGAGCAAGCGACCAGTGGGTCACGTATACCCCGGCCAGCGCCACCCCTGATATATCTTTCGAGCTTGTATGTAATATGAATGAAGAAGTCAAGAAGCTATAAGAATCTGTAAATGTGCTTGTAAAGGCTAAACCAAACATAAAATTTCTAAATGGACCTAGGGAGTGAGGACAAAGTTACTGATGGGGTGGGGGCATCAATGTTACTGAAGCTGCAGGGTGGGGTATCATATGCATCAATGAAATCTTTGGACTGGTATGCAACATTGATGCAAGTATAAATTGAATTTGTCTTAGAGTTTATGTTGTGATCACAAGTTGTTAGGCATGAAACTACAAATTGCACTAGGCTGTTACAATTGGGACACACTCAATTAAATATGTCTGTAATATGCAAAACTACTTTTTTGATAAACTAGGAGGTATTAAGATTTCATTGAAAGCATAAGAGTAAATGTTATAATGGAATATAAACACAAAAAAGTTGTTTTGTAACATAAAACAATTCTTTGAAGTAGTAAATGCATATCTTACATGGTATTAAAATTTATATATAGAATTTTATTTGATTATAACTTAAATGTGTGTGCTTGGGTTTTCTTAGTTTTCTTCATTTAACCCAGTATGTGAAAATTAAGTACAAGAGATCACAAACTATAGGTTTTGTCCCAAGTGCAACGTTTTTATTGAACATGCATATGTGATGAACACGGGCCTCCGTGGCCTAGTGGATAAGAGCGCTGACTCTTAGTCATTAGGTCTCTCACCGCCGTAGGTTCGAGCCTCGCTCGGGCCACGTGTGAGACGCCAAGTTCTGCAACGGAAGGTCAGGTGGTTTTTCTCCGGGTACTCCGGTTTTCGCCCACCTCTGATTAACGATCGGCTCGATATGAGTGAAATAATCTTGAAAGGGCCGTAAAACCCAAACCAAAAAAAAAAAAAAAAAAAAAAAATATGTGATGAACAGTCTTTAGAAACTCAGGAGCTTTAATAAAAAAGGATCAAGTATAATTCTCCATCATTTATTATAGGAGGTTTTAGGAATTCCGTTTATGACGTCATTCTTGCGCATGCGCAAAGTACTGGCCGTCAATTGAAACGGCCATCGCTATTCAAATGTATCGGCGGAACTTAAAATGGTAACAATATTCAGACATTTTGAAAGAAAATATACCCGTTTTCATTGAAATAATGCTTCGAGAAGGATTTATTACCGAAATTCATTTATCCTAAATTCGTTTTTAATTGACGAAAATCTTTTCGTGAATGACCCATGTCAATGGCTTGAGATAACCTTATTTACGAAAGCTTACTTACAAAATAAGTTTTACGTAACTTTCGTTTTATTCGCTATCCAAGTCTATCTATCTATCTATCTATCTATCTATCTATCTATCTATCTATCTATCTATCTATCTATCTATCTATCTATCTATCTATATCTATCTATCTATCTATCTATCTATCTATCTATCTATCTATCTATCTATCTATCGGGGACGTTAATCTATCTATCAATCTATCTATCGGGGACGTTAAATCTCAAATCAAACAAACAAACAAACAAATCTATCTATCTATCTATCTATCTATCTATCTATCTATCTATCTATCTATCTATCTATCTATCTATCTATCTATCTATCTATCTATCTATCTATCTATCTATCGGGGACGTTAATCTATCTATCAATCTATCTATCGGGGACGTTAAATCTCAAATCAAACAAACAAACAAATCTATCTATCTATCTATCTATCTACTTACAGTCGAAAAAAAGCAACCAATGAGTGGGTGCGGCGTGGGTGTTGTGCGGCAGACTGCGTGCGTGGTGGTTGGCCCGGTCGCGGTTGGCGGCTTTGCTTCCCTCTTTGGTTGCGCGCCGGTGGGTCGGGCCTCGGATTCTGTGACGGCTCCAACGTAAAGGCTTATTGAAAATTGGAGAGATAATGTTGGTTGGTGCCTGATGCTCTGTCTCTGGTCGGGCTCATCGGAGTCTAACTGTTGGTTTTCTTTTGCTCCAGCATTTCAGTGGTTTCTTGCTGTCGAGTCCTCACCGTTGTCTCACCTCTGTGGTTCTTTGATTTTTGTGTTCACGGAGATGTTGCACTGATGAGTTAGTTGGCCTTCATGCGGACTGAACAAATTATTTGTCTAAATCGCGACGGAAGTAAGGGCGAGGATTGTGGCCACGTAAAATCGATTTAAGCCCCCCAGTGGAAATCTTCCACTGACCGTTCCAAGGCGGCTCTTCTGTGGCGATTTATTTATGTTGTTGTTTGTTACTTACTGTGTGTATCACTTGTGTCTTTTGGTTTTGGATGGCCATATGGCCATTTTGTGGGAAAGTAACTGTCCTTATGGCCTTCCATTGTTTAGGTTTCCATTATGGTCTGGTCGCTTAATGTTTGTATTTCTTTCCCTTTGGTGTCTTTTATGGGTGGAGTAAGTTAATTGTATCAATTCCTGATCTTTGTTTTACTTCTACTTTACAGATGGGCGTCGAGTCAACGTTGGCTCGACGTCATGCCGTCGACAACCACTCCAACTCACTTCATTGTCACGTGACCGTTGAGATGAGAAAGCGGTATGACTGATCCCTGTATCAAAGAAGCCCATAACCCTTTTTGTAACAAATAGAATCTTCCTCCTTATATATATAGCAGGAGTCATTTTCAAAATTTAGGGGTGTCAGGTTGTGTTTTCTTCAAAATTTATTTGGAAAATGGCCGAACTTTTTGCAAACAGTGTAGGCCCCGATCAGACGCCGCGTTCTGCCGCGTCTGATCTGGGCCTGCAGTGTGTGTCACTTACCCCTTTTGGGGTTTCCGGTACCAAATGGGTTAATGTGGACCTAAGGGCTGGGCAGGTTGAACCAATCTACAAATCTACCAGATTTTACTGTAAAATCTTGCACTTGCGAAGGAGTGTTTCATTTTTATGCACTGAAAGGGTGTTCTACGTTTGTTTTGAATTTAATGTTCCAATCCCACTGAGTCTTGGTGGGTCCGAACACTGGGCAAATGACATTTTATTAAGCAACGCCGTATTATCGCCAATGCAACGTTCTGGCGTTTCATCGACGTTGCAACGTCAAATTCAATGCATCGCTTCATGAAGACACGAAGTTGTTGACACGCTACATGTCGGTTGACGTGGCGTCATTTAACGACAAACTGTGATTTACATTTGCCTGCGCTCGCTAATTGTTGGTGCGCTGAGAGAGAGAGAGAGAGAGAGAGAGAGAGGACCCTGTTGGGTCGTAGGTACAATATATCATTTTCGTAATGCGAAATTTCATATCTGGAAGCATGTCAGTGTTTCTCCCTTTATCTTACATTAGAATTCGTCAAAAGTTTAAAAGAATTCCACTGTTTTGCGCTGTAATTAACACTTTATCTGTCCCACTGCCTTTGAAGCAATACTACAGATGACGGCCTAGTTTTAGAACCGGAAGTACGTCACGAAAAAAGCTCCTATACAGAAATATACCTGTTTACTGTAGAATAATGTGGAACAAAGCCAAATTAGCCAACACTGACATCCAGACTTCAAAATCTGTAATGTTTATTGATTTTTTGCCATAGCAAGCAAACTAAAGAGCCGAATCTCATAAACAAGAGGGCCCAGAGGGCCCTGGTTCGCTCACCTGATCCAATGTATAACAAATGGGCCCCGGGCAGGGTCAATTTTGGCCCCAGGGCTATAATTTGAACAATCTTGGTAGAGGTCCACAAGATGAAGCTTCATATCGAATATGAAAGACCTGGGCTTTCTGGTTTCAGAGAAGAAGATTTTAAAGGTTTCCCCTGCATATAGAAGTCTATGTAAAACAAGATTTTCCCTATATAAGTCTATGTAAAACCAAAGGGCCCCGGAGCAGGGGCATTTTTGGCCCCAGGGCTATAATTTGAACAATCTTGGTAGAGGTCCACTAGCTGAAGCTTCATAACAAATATCAAAGACCTAAGCCTTGCGTTTCAGAGAAGATGATTTTTAAAGATTTTCCCTATATAAGTCTATGTAAAACCAAAGGGCCACATGGCGGAGGCATTTTTGGTCTCAGGGCTATAATTTGAACAATTTTTATAGAGGTTCACTAGCTGAAGCTTCATAACAAATATCGAAGACCTAAGCCTTGTGGTTTCAAAGAAGAAGATTTTTCAAGATTTTCCCTATATACGTCTATGTTAAACCAACGGGCCCCTGAGCGGGGGCATTTTTGGCCCCAGGGCTATAATTTTAACAATCTTGGTAGAGGTCCACAAGATGAAGCTTCATACCAAATATCAAAGACCTGTGCCTTGCAGTTTCAGAGAAGAAGATTTTAGATTTTTCAAGAAAAAAAAAAGGCCCTGGTGCATGGGCATTTTTGGCCCCAGCACTATAATTTGAATAATCTTGGCAGGGGTCCACTAGATGAAGCTTCATACCAAATATCAAAGACCTGGGCCTTGCGGTTTCAGAGAAGAAGATTTTTAAAGATTTTCCCTATATAAGCCCATGTAAAACCAAAGGGCCCCCGTGCGGGGGCATTTTTGGCCCCAGCACTATAATTTGAACAATCTTGGTAGGGGTCCACTAGATGAAGCTTCATACCAAATATCAAAGACCTGGGCCTTGCGGTTTCAGAGAAGAAGATTTTTTCAAGATTTTCCCTATATAAGCCCTAGTAAAACCAAAGGGCCCCCGTGCGGGGGCATTTTTAGCTCCAGCACTATAATTTGAACAATCTTGGTAGGGGTCCACTAGATGAAGCTTCATACCAAATATCAAAGACCTGGGCCTTGCGGTTTCAGAGGAGAAGTTTTTAAAGATTTTCCCTATATAAGCCCATGTAAAACCAAAGGGCCCCCGTGCGGGGGCATTTTTGGCCCCACCACTATAATTTGAACAATCTTGGTAGAGGTCCACTAGATGAAGCTTCATACCAAATATCAAAGACCTGGGCCTTGTGGTTTCAGAGAAGAAGATTTTTTAAGTTTGCGGTGAAAAAAATCTATTTTTGGCTACTGTGACCTATATGTGCAACGGACTGGAACCATTTGAACAACTTTGAAAGGGGACCACCTAAGGATCATTCCTGTGAAGTTTGGTCAAAATCCGATCAGTGGTTTAGGAGGAGATGTCGTTTGAAGAAAAGTTTACGGACGCACGCACGGACGCACGCACGCACGGACGCACGACGGACGACGGACAAAAAGTGATCCCAAAAGCTCACCTTGTCACTACGTGACAGGTGAGCTAAAAAAAGACCAAACCTGTTGAGGATGGTGAATATTTTCATAAAGTCTCAGTCTCATAGAGCATATGGTTTCTAAGGAGATGATTTTTTCAGTATTTTTTTTTTTTATTTTGGTTTCCATGGCAACCAATAAAAATTAGCCGTGGGCCTAAAATCACATGTCAGATAGTAGATTAATTTGCTTAAGGAACATTTCCATAAAAAATTTTGTCAAAATATCTGCAATGGCTTGGCAGTTAATGCCATTTTTCAATTTTCCCCATTATAAGTCCATGGAAACGCTAAGTTGCCATAGCAACCAAACTAATGAGCCAAATTTCATAAAAAACACAAACTTTCAATCCCCCAGCCCAAGGATGCTACAGATAAAATTTGGGCCTAATCGGCCCAGTGGCTTTTGAGGAGATGTTTGAAAATGTTGACGTCACATGACGACGACGACGCCAGACATCTGCCTATCCTCTATAAGCTGCCCTGGGCCTTCAGCTCTGGTGAGCTAAAAAACAAAAAGGAAATCAATATTTGATAAAAAAAAATCTATTATTACTTCCAAGTTATAAAAAGGCATCACAGACGAAACAAATCCAAATACTCGCACACAAGACAACTTATTAATAGCCTAGCCTAGCATTTGTGTAAAGTTACAATGTACATTAAACCCTTTATTAAATGTAGGTGCTAGAGTGAGGACAAAGTTTTTTAAAAAAAAAAAACAACAAAAAAAAAGCCACAGTGACCCTGAGCCTAGGATCCTGAAGGTCGAACTTACTCGAGATAAATCAAACGCAACATCTGTGTGACTTCCATTGTAAAAATACATAAATAAGATTTCTAGCAATAGCCACAGTGACCTTGACCTTGAGGCCACGACCCTGAAAGTCAAATTCACTCAAGATATTATCATATGCAACATTTGTGTAAAGTTATATTAAAATCGAGTCGCACCGTCCATGCTTATAAACCCTATTGTTTTCATTGGGCGACAGGGCTTGAGATGTCATTTCATCTCAGTGTCGGGTAAAAGTTCAACAAAATTGGAAGCAATGTCTCCAAAATGAACTTTACAGTGCTGACGGGGACGTTAAACGTCAAATCAAACAAAAACAATAAATGTAGGTGCTATAGCGATGACAAAGTTTTTCTAATATTAGCCACACTGACCTTGACCCCCTGATCCTGTAAATCCAACTTGCTGGAGATATCATCATACCCAAAATGTGTGTAAAGATATATTAAAATCCATCAATAAATGCAGGGTCTAGAGCAATGACAAAGTTTTATCTAAAAAATGCCACAGTGACCTTGACTTTGAGCCCCGGCCTGACCCTGAAAGTCAAACTTGCTCGAGATATCATCATACCCAACATTTGTGTAAGGTTATATTAAAATCCATCAATAAATGTAGGCACTAGAGCGATGACATTTTTCTAAAAATAGCCACAGTGACCTTGACCCCCATACCCTGAAAGTTGAAACTGCTTCAGATATCCCAACATTTGTGTTAATTTATATTAAAATTTATCAATACAAGTAACCGCTGGAGCGATGACAAAGGTTTTCGTAATGAGTCTGTATGCCAAAGGATGGTTTTGACTAGAGTCCCTCCTGATATGTGGATTTTCTTTCTTATATACACATTATACACACCTGTGTGACATAGTGCATTCTTTCATTTTCTCCAAAATGACTACTTTTCCTACACAATAAGTGATATTTGTTTTAATATTATTTATACTCCGAGCATACGGTGGCAGTTCTATCGAGTTCCCACAACATGTATGCCTTGGATCAGAAATAAGCATAATAACATATAGACGGATCCAATGTTTTGACACGTGACCTTGTCTACTTGTCACTGCACATGCGCAAAACTACTTTTCCTTTTGATAACGATCTTTCGTGGTTAGCAAAAAGGCGCTGGTTCCATATAAACACATTGTAAATAAGTTTGATATTACGGGCATATTTTAGTTGACTGTTACAGAAAATCGATCGAATTACACTTTAAATGAGTAGATAAATATATTCTAGACTTCATTTCTGCATATTCCGCATTTTTAGTCATTCGTTTTCCGCATTTTTATCACAAATAATTAAGACCATCCCGCCTCGTTACCTGCCTAAGTTTAATAGGTAATTATCATCAAAACATCCTCAAATATTCTAGAAACCAATAATTACTAGCTAAGACATGTCTATTTTAAAAGTTTAAAGGTCAATTTTGTCGTTTCGATTCAAAATAAAATACAATTTTACAGAAAATAACATCACATTTACAATGGCCACAAACGGCCAAAGACGTTTTTGCCCACCACCGGTCAGTATTATTGAGTGATGACGTAGGGTTTGGATGTGTCTATACACAGGAACCTTCGGCTCGCCTATAGTATTTTCGGCTTTTTTACAGTTTTTATAGCTTGTTTGACGCAACTACAAGTTCCTGTGGTCTATACCTGTAAAAACTCAAATTTCTCTATATAAAGTGGGGTTAACAGTGGTATTATTTTCTCGGACTTGTTAACACGGTGTGAATTTTGGCTATCATTAGCACAGGAGCTTGGTTGTAATTGTATGAGCTACATAAACTTTAGATTTCCCCACCCACATATTTCACACATTAAGTTTGATAAAATCCATTATATTCGTTGTTATAACTGTTTTATCAGCTCATTTTTACCTTTGTCCTATGAACAAACATTAAATCTGTTACACAATCACTACAGCTGATGTCTAACTCAATGTTTAACATTTATCAACAATGTGCCATATAGTAGAAAAAACACAAGGAAAGACAGTCGCCATCTTTTTCGCAACGTTTCCAGCCGCTCAGGTGCGTCACAAATTTCTTGGTACCCGGTCAGCCTAACAATGCTTATGACATCGGGTACCAGCAGGAAGGACTTGCTACCGTTACAGCCTTGATACCTTTCTTTCTTTCTTTCTACTTATACTGCGATCGGTCACATTTGACCATTACTCGCAGGTGTACATTACATACACACCAGGTTTGCAGGGTGAAAGCCTACACAGTAATCATGTAATTACGGTAGGGGTCTTTAACCTGCACAGGAGATGACTCTCCCTGCACAGGGGGCCTCCAGTTAACGTCCCGATCCAAAGGACGGTGCACTTATTGCATTTCTAACAACATTGTTATTACATTAGGAAGGAGGGTGTCTGTCAAATCAATTGAATTCTTATCGGTCATGGCGACTTTTGAATTTTTTAATTTGAATTTTTACCGCGATACGTACTACCTGCTGGTACCCGAAGTCATAAGCTGTTTAAGGTTGACGGGGTACCAAGAAATTTGTGACGCACCTGAGCGGCTGGAAACGTTGCGAAAAAGATGGCGACTGTCTTTCCTTGTGTTTTTTCTACTATATGGCACATTGTTGATAAATGTTAAACATTGAGTTAGACATCAGCTGTAGTGATTGTGTAACAGATTTTATGTTTGTTCATAGGACAAAGGTAAAAATGAGCTGATCAAACAGTTATGACAACGAATATAATGGATTTTATTGATTTTAATGTGTGAAATATGTGGGTGGGGAAATCTAAAGTTTATGTAGATCATTAGAGGAAGGGATACTAATTTCTAAAACTTAACATATTTTTTTTTCTTTTTATCCCATTTTCGACTTACATGCTACTGATTTAATTGGTCTTGCAAGCAAATCAATATACCATCATTAAAATTGTGGATCGAAATTGCTTTGGGCCGATTTTGTATGGGCCGATTTTGTTATGGGCCGAAATGTCCAGGGACCGTTTTATACATATCCATAGGGGGGGGCACTGACACGTAGAAGAACTGGTGTATGAATGTCATTTGACGTGTCACCAGTAACAATTCTGATTCTGATTCTGAAGAAGATCTGATCAACCAAGAGAGGGAAGAAGAGCCATGTTGCTCATTTTTTTCTCTTTTGAAACCGAAAGTAGAGGTAGAACTTTTTACCGAAGTCTTTCGACGCATACTAATCTATGGTATTACCGGCATCCATGTACTGGTATCATAAAGGGTACACGTTTTTGGCATGCTATAGAATCATAACAACTTGATGAAAATTAATGAAAATGGTCTCTTTTTTAAAGTCAATACTCTGTATTTTGAATGAAAAGTAATTGATTTTGAATGTATTTTTGCAGCTATATACGTATAAATTCCCAGTATCCATATACGTTTGTTCCGGTATCCCTGGGGGTCGTCACGTGTATTTGTTTGATTTGAGGTGTAACGTCCCCGTCATCACTGTATAGGCCATTTAGGAGACGCTACTTCCAATTTTGTTGGACTTTTACCAGACATTGAGATGAAATGACAGACCAAAGCTTGCAGACCTTTTGACCGTGGACCAGTCTGCAGTGGATCACACCAGAAATAAGAAGAAAAATTCGGAGGAGAAATAAGATTCATGCTAAGGCAAAAAAGTCGGGAAGTGGTAAACTCAGAGCAAAATTTGAAAACTTGAGACGAGAAATTAAAAATGACATCAAAAATCAGCATGATCAGTATGTAAATAACTTGGTAGGTGATGTAAAGGCGAATCCCAGAGACTTCTACAGATATATCAATAGCCAGAAGAAAGATAGGCAAGGTATCCCACCCCTTAATAAAAGAGGAGGGAACGGGGTCGCTGAATCGGACTCTGAAAGGGCAGAGGAATTGGTTGGTCAATTCAATGATGCATTTAATAAAACTGAGTTCAACGAGGTTCCATTGACTGGAAGATCGGCCCCTTTCATGGAAAATATTGTTGTATCCTCTGCGGGAGTGATCAAATTACTTAAAGGCTTGAACCCTTCTAAAGCTTTAGGGCCTGATGAGCTTCATCCTAGAGTCCTGAAGGAACTAGCAAACGAGTTAGGTCCAGTTTTTGCTCATCTTTTCCAACAATCTCTCGATACGGGTGAAATTCCCAAAGAATGGCTCCTAGCGAACATCTGTCCACTTTTCAAAAAAGGGGACAGGGCTCTTGCTCGTAATTATCGCCCGGTGTCACTGACCTGTGTTCTATGTAAATTGCTTGAACACATAGTCTGCTCAAACATCATGGCCCACTTGGATGAACATAAACTTTTGTCAGACAGACAACATGCATTTAGGAAAAGGCATAGTTGCGAAACTCAGTTGAGCACTGTTATTAATGATTGGGCAAAAATCCTGGACAAAGGGGGGCAGGTGGACACATTTATTCTGGACTTTGAGAAGGCTTTTGACACCCCTCCTCATGAACTACTTAAATCCAAATTATTTGGTTATGGAATTGGTGGGAAGACTCTTAAATGGATAGATTCCTTCCTTTGCTACAGAAAACAGCGTGTTGTTGTTAATGGTGAATCTTCAGTATGGGCGCCAGTTTTGTCTGGAGTCCCACAAGGGACCGTTCTTGGTCCTCTATTGTTCTCCCTGTACATCAATGATATTTCCACTGATATTGACTCAGAAATAAGACTGTTCGCAGATGACTGTGTTTGTTACCGGGAAATTAGAGATACAGATGACTCACTGAAACTTCAGGCTGACATTGATAGATTAGGATGTTGGGCCAGAAAATGGGGCATGAGATTTCAGCCAGTTAAATGCAATATTATGCAGATAACAAGGAAGAGATCTAATAAAGTTGAGGCTTCTTACACCTTAGAGGGAACGGTCCTCGAAAATGTGAATTCCATTAAATACCTTGGTGTGACAATCACTCACGATTTGAGATGGAATACACACATTAGCAATATGTGTACAAAGGCGAATAGAACACTTGGTTTCCTGAGGCGAAATCTTCATCAGTGTCCTCATGATGTGAAAGAAACAGCATACAGGGGACTTGTTCGCCCAATCTTGGAATATGGTAGTTGCATCTGGGACCCAAGCGGAGTGGTCCTAAATGAAGAAATTGAAAAAGTTCAGAATAGAGCTGCTAGATTTGTAACTGGAAATTATTGCTTTGAAACTGGGAGCATGACTGGAATTCTAGGAAAATTAAGATGGGAGTCTCTAAAGAAAAGGAGAAGAGACAGTAGGCTCATACTCTTATACAAAGGTCTAAAGGGTGCTGCCAGCATTCCAACAGATGACCTTGTTCCCCCAGCTAGGCATTGTAGAAAACACCATTCAATGACGTTTCAGACCCTTACTGCAAGAACGGATATTTATAAAGAATCGTTTTTCCCCCGAACCATAAGAGATTGGAATGCCCTTCCCGATTCTATTATTTTGACGGCTGAAGGTGCTGAGGATTGTGTAGCTAAGTTTACATCTTTGGTTAGAGCTAGGGACTAACTTCCCATATCACAGGTCCTGGTGTATGAATGTCATTTGACGTGTCACCAGTAACAATTCTGATTCTGATTCTGAGTGGACCAAAGGGTATAATCTGCAGACCAATTACCTTGCAGACCAAGTTCCAATAATCAATATTTCATATTCTGTAGACTATATATATACTGATTTGAAAAAGAACTTTTATGTTTATTGCAAAATTTATTTTATGTCAGATTATAAAATGTCAAATATTTGAGCAGTAACAATAAAAACCATGGATTTTTTTTCTTCTAAAAACAAACATTCTCAAGAAATAATAATAAAAAAAATGGTTTTTAATGTTGATTGCGAAATTTATTTTATCTGATTATCAAATGTCAGATATTTATTTTAGCAGTAACAATAAAATACCCTGAAAAATAGTTTCTTAACAAACATTCTCATAATCACTGAAATGCTATTCAACTAATTCAAAAACTGAAGGAAACAGAACATAATACATCCATGTCATTACAATCTAAAATGGCTTCTATCTTATCTCTAGAACTAACCTTTTTCAGATGAAAATGTTTGATATTTTTCTTATTTCTAGTCCAAATATAGATTGTGAGTGCTTGTTAGAACCGCCACAATCAGACAGTTCCAACGAGTACCCACAATCCAAATATAGACTTGAGTGCTCGTTAGCACTGCCTCAATGATACGATTCTAACTAGTACCCACAATGTATATGTTTTTGAGCAAAAATAAAGAAAATAATGAATACAGCCCCTACCCCTTTGTAAACCCCACGTTTCTCTATTGAAAGTATGGTTTACAGGAGTCTTCATTTACCAGTCTTGATATAATGCTTCCTTAAATTACATTTGTAAAACATGGCTTTATTGACATGGAGATTTTTTTATATTTATTCTTATTTCTGCTTGTGGTGCTCTTTTGACGTACCAACAGCAATTTTTAAATAAAACTAAAAAATAATTAAGATATTACAATATTAAGCCCCACTTTTCTGTAAGGAAAGTGGCCAAACAAAGGTTTTTAATTATATGGATTTGTAAACGTTATAATTTTAGTGGTTGTCTCAGAAGAGGAAGGCATTACGCTAATTCTTCCATGAGTCATGGTGCATTGAAGAACTTTTTTGAAATCTTATATATTTCAAACTTAGGTAATGGGTGCACATTAGAACCATATCATTGTGGTAGATTTTTTTACAGTGTTGACCCAAATCAGACTTCTCCTAGAGGAGAAGTCTGATCAGGGTCCACACTGCATGTATGCAAAAATATGTTTCAAAATTTTGCAAGAAGATATAGCAGCTGACATATACATAACAAAGAATTCCTTTACTGTGAGTAAACAGTGTAGACCCAGATCAGTCGCCGCAGAAAAAGTAAAACAAAGAAACAATAAATGAACCATGACTATATTGTTTTCTTCGGTTGTCTATTCAAACCAGCTATGAAGTGTATCTGCTATTGCATAAGCGTGAAATATAAGACCTGTCAATCATTTTTAAAATTTCTGTCAATCACTGTACTGTCACAATACCACTCAATTTACAGCCAATCAGATCAACAGAATTGATAATAATCCTGTAGAGTCAGATAAAGAATTACAACATACAACATTTGTGCCCCCTCCTGGATTATGCAAATTGGTAGAAAGAAAGAAAGAAAGAAAGAAAGAAAGAAAGAAAGAAAGAAAGAAAGAAAGAAAGAAAGAAAGAAAGAAAGAAAAGAGTGCACAGTTCATGTGAAGAAGCAGTACCTGACATTCCATTGCTGTACTCACTTGTACAATTAATTAAATAAACAATTATTTCCAGGAAATTAAAGTGAATATGGGGGGAAAGCTGGTCTTTTGACGAAACACTTTGTGACATGCAGCCCAGCAGGCATATGACGTAATTGTGACGTCACATCGACGTCATTACAATGTCATGACGTTTATGTAACGTCAAATCTACGTCGGTGCAATGACGTTGCACCGACGTTGCCCTAGCGATGTATGCCTGCTGGGAGCACTCTTCCAGATCGCCAAAACTGGCATTACTCGTTAGAATCGCCTGGTTCTAGCAAGCATTCTCAATCTTTGTTTTGGACAAATATCAAGTATTTTGGTCAGAAAAATAACTGTTTTTGAGATATGAAAGAATGCACTATATCTTGCGAATGTGATATAGTAATTCTCTAGTTTTTACACCAATGTTAAAATTCGGAAGTTGAAACCATGTTAGTTAGTTGAACAAATGTGTTATATGAAAAAAAAAAAAAAAAAAAAAAATCCCATAGATTTTTAGAAGATTTTTCCCAAAGATTTTTAGAAGGAAAAAAAAAAAGAAGAGACATTTTTCTATACAATCTGTATATCTTTTAGATCCATCTTTAAACTGAATTATTTTTTGCAGTCCCCCCCCCACCCCCCACCTCCCCATCCGGGGTTGGAGAAATAGATCGGGCCGCATGGTGTTTCCATGAAGAGCTGAAACAGACTGATTTTCAGAACTGGTAAACCGTGTACAAGGGTTAAGCCAACCGTGTACAGGGGTTAAGCCTGTCAAGTAAAAGTGGTGTCAGTCGGACCACTCCATAGAGGTTTTACTGTGCGGTAGGGCTTGAGATGTCTTTCTGTCTCAATGTTGGGTAAAAGTCAAACAAAATCGTAAGCAACGTCTCCAAAATGACTAAATAGTATTGAAGGGGGTGTGAAACCTCAACTCAAACAAAAAAAAAAAAAAAAAAAAAACTAAACCATTTTATAATGAACAGTGTTATAAAGAGGGTTACTGATTGATTATCCGGCCCCCGCCCATCGGGGCCTGAAGCAATAGATAGGCTGCATGATGCTTCCAAGCAGAGCTGAAACTGACCCGCACACGAATACTGGTAAACCGCTTAGAGGATCTAAGCCTGCCCAGGCAAAGCGGTGCAAAGGTCGGACCGTCCATGCTTACAAATCCTATTGGTTTCATTGGGCGGCAGAGCTTGAGATGTCATTTCATCTCAATGTCGGGTAAAAGTCCCACAAAATTTGAAGCAACGTCTCCAAAATGACTTCTGCAGTGTTGACGGGGACGTTAAACCTCAAATCAAACAAAAAATGATTGATTATTGGTTCCGTCATGTTAATAAATCCATGTGAAGAACATCCCTGTAGAAGTCAGTTTACGTCACATGAACAAGTCCGTGAAATGAATACCCCCCCTAAACCCCACTTTATATAGAGAAAACATGTACACTCCATATTTTTCACTTCTGTGGTGTATTCCTTGCTTCCAAAGGATAACCCTTTTATAGAACATATTTAACTTCGCTACAGCTGGTGTGTGGGAATGTGTGGCGGCGGTAAAACGTCTCCCTGCCCTACGTCATAGTGTAGATTATATTTTCTTGTCCTTTGGGATCATTGATTCCATTGTGGAATTTTGAAAATATCTGAGGGTCACTGATGAGGCCTAATTGGTCGAAACTAGCTAGTCTGGCCCAGAAAACATGTACATTCCATATTTTTCACTACTGTGGTGTATTCCTTGCTTCCAAAAAATAACCCTTTTATAGAACATATTTACTGGGGTATACATGATTTTCTTTATTTCTGCCCCAAGACATATGTTGTGGGTACTCATTAGAACCGCCTCATTGCGGCGGTTCTACCGAGCACCCAATACCTAAGTTTGTAGAATTATATAAGGAAAATATCATGAATTTTCATCAGAAAAGTAGCCATTTTGGAGATGTGAAAAAAATGCACTATGTTTCACGGCTGTGTTATCGTAATGTATATAGAAAACCGGGGTTTTCAGGGGTATATCTGATCCAAGATCTAGGTTGTTGGTTCTCGTTAGATCTGCCACAATGAGGTGTTTCTAATGTGCACCCACAAACTATGCCTGGAAAATATTATATAAATACTAAATCACACAGAAGAGTTTTCGTAAGGCCCACCTGTTCTTGGAAAACTAGGAAAATTATCTGTTAAGTTTCATGTCAACAAGTCCATAAAATGAAATGAAAATCAAAAATGAGTTCTTTAAGAGCAATGAAAACATTCATAAGAAAGAAGATGGGTCATACTACGTAGTTTCGGCTACTAAAGCCTCATCAGTGACCCTGTAATGATCCGGCAAAGAAAGCCAGAGGAAACATACTGCAATTTTGCGAATTTCGAATAGGCAGTCGATACAAAGGTTGTGGGACAACTCGGCACATAGCAAACTCGGCACATGACAAACTCGGCACATAACAAACTCGGCACATGACAAACTCGGCCTATACAAACTCGGCACATAATTAGCTGTTTGGGTCAATTATCTATTGTTCACTTGGTAATGATAATTGCATAACCAAACAAATAATCAAATTAAAGTTACCTGTGAAATAGGGACCAACTAAATATGGAGCAAACATCAATATTTAATGGAGTAGATCTTTATTAAAAAAACAAAATATGAAGATTTTTTTTTACAATACAATTTCAACTATTTAACTTTCAAATATTTAAGTTGTTTCTTAAATTTACCAGCGAATAAATCTTAAAAAAAAAAACAAGACATAGGTTGTGGGTACTCGTTAGAACCGCCTCAATGAGGTGGTTCTAACAAGCACCCACAACCTATTTTTATTGAAAACAGGAAAAAATATCGCAAAACAGGCCAATAAAGTATTACTGTACAGCTTAATAACCATTATAACTATTGTGGGCCGAGTTTGCTATGTGCCGAGTTTGTAGGGGCCGAGTTGGTTATGTGCCGAGTTGGGTATGTGCAGAGTTTGCTATGTGCCGAGTTGTCCCGACACCGATACAAAGACTGATATAAATCAAAATGTTTTCATTGCTCTTAAAGGAACACATTTTTGATTTTTATCTGCATGGAAGCATTATGCAGGCCATCTTTTTCTTCAACTCGTACCTTAGTCAACTCGTACCCGTGTTTGGTCAACTCGTACCTTAGTCAACTCGTACCTCAGTCAACTCGTACTTTTGTAAAAAAAAAAAAAAAAAAAAAAAGATCTGCTGTTTTGGTGTAAAATAGAAGTGGAACTTAAGTTTAACTTAATTACATATATATGCAGGTCGACTTAAGGGTTTATGCGGACGCCTGACCCTTTTCCGGACGACGAAGACGATACATAGTGTGTGCATTGTACGCCATTACACTCGTGCGCCAAAAATAGCGCCTTTCATGTGTTGGACCCCCATATCCCTTTAGCCAGATAATTTTATTATATGACTAGTATCCAGTCAAAATTTATGGGTGCTCGTTAGAACTATCCCAGTGGGGCAGCTCTGACGAGTGCCAACAATCTATGCTCCAAGGGGCGTGTGTGTGTGGGGGGGGGGGGGGGGGGAGATGATTGGTACATAACACCATGATCAACATAAGACGAACTACATGTGTAAATGCAAAATAACGAGAAAACTATAATTGTAGAACCTTCATTTCATGCTCATTTGCAAATAAAATGTAGTTATACAATTATATTGCGTTCCCATATACAGTATGCTAAAAACATAAAAGTTGGCAAACATAATTGTTTTATTTTCCTTACAATACCGCACCCGTGCAATATAGTGATAGTGCATTTTTCACATCTCCAAATTTTTAACTTTTCTTACGAAAATCCGTGATTTCTTTCTTATTTATACTGCAAACATAGGTTAAGATTTTTAGTTGGAACGACTTCGTTGAGGCTGTTCTAACGAGTACCCACAACCAATGAATTGGAGCATAAATAAGAAAGATCCCATAATGTATGCCACCGTAAATCCGAGTTTTCTCTATAAAGAGAGGTTTAGGGGTATACTCATTACACGGACTTATTAACGTGCCACAACAATTAGGTTCCAACGAGCATCCACAATCTATGTTTTGGAACTGATGGGGGATTTAGCGACTCGACCGAGGCTCAAACCGGAGAGTATAGGAGTGTTTTCATGATGAGATCAAAGCAGTGATTACTAGCGCTTTGACATGAATAGCTATTTCATAGGCATGTTATGGTAGTCGAAGATAAGATTGACTAGGCGGAGCTATCGTTTGTACCTGCCTTAGGAATATTCCATGAACAAAAAGGTAAACCAAGTCACCCGATTGTGTGAATTCAACTGTAACACAGGCATAGCTGTGGCGTAAATGACCATTTCGTCCGCTTGTAGAAAGCGTGCGAAAGGCACTCTACCGAATCTTCTGGTGGACTCGGCGAATTTGACATATATTGACAACACCTGAATAGCTCCGCCTAGTCAATCTTATCTGCGACTACTATAACTGAATTAGTAAAAGGGACTAAACAGGTCTTGATGAGATCACGCAGTGTTTAATCACGCCATGTCATGAATAGTTAGTTCATAGGCATGTTAACTGATACTGCCAAGGGTCACAAACATCGCAACTTATAACATTCTGATGTCCACCAACAACCTTACCACATGCAATGCACAAATCAGACATTTTGATGAAAGTTTAAAGCTAGTTCTCGTTAAGATATTTCAAAGATGAGTGATACTGCAAGGATTCTGTACTTCTTATATATCCAGTAATCGGCAATTCAAAAGAAAATAATACACAAAAAATAATTGACCTTAAAATTCCTGCATGTCATTAAGTCTTGCAAGAACAAAAACCACCGCTCACCGGCAAAAGCCAGTCTTTAATGAAGGACAATTAGATAAAACTAGTATTGATAATAGTTGTTTTACACCTACATTAATCGGTACACCATTAACTGAAATGTTAATTAACCCAGATGGAATCTCTCACCTTATATATGGCAGGAGTTCATTTCAAAATTTTGGGGTGTCATGTTGCGTTTTCTTCAAAATTCATTCGGGAAGTGGCCTAACTTTTTGCAAACAACGTAGTTCCTGATCAGACGTCTCCGCATTCTGCGGCGTCTGATCTGGGCCCGCACTGTTTGACAAGGTACTCCTTTAGGGGTTTCTGGTACTGAATGGGTTGAAGGTGAATAATAACAAGAATAATAACAAGAGCAGGTTGGTGGGACGCCTTCGCAAATCCACGGGCTGTGAAAACCAAGTCACAATAAAAGGATCCCAAGTACTTCTTTCTGGCCTCCGGTGATTCCAAGATATGTCTTGGGCCACAATTTGGGCTCCGCTGTATTCTACTGTTTGACTTGAAAGCAACACGGCCATGTTTGAACAGATTAGGTTTTTGGACTTCTTGGCCCCACCCCAAGACCTAGCACGCATTTGGGAGTTGGGGGTGGGGGGCAAATAAAAAATCCGTGTCTCGCTCCTCAAGTCCGAATCCATAATGCCAGTTATGACCTAAGTCCACTAGTGTTCGACCCCCACCCCGCCCCAAAATATAAAGTACTCCCCTCCTCGGGGGCGGTGATACGAGTTGACCAAAGTAGGTACGAGTTGACGAGGGGTACGAGTTGACCAAAGAACGGATACGGGTTGACCAGTTACCTCTTCAAGCCCCGGTAGGCCGGGGACAAGACATGTGTGACATGAAATGATATCAAATTAAAGGGATCTAGTGTTATGTTTACACTGACTCTAGAGGTACAACAGCTAACCAGCATAACCTTTCGTTTCATGTACCCCAGTTGTGCACGGTATCAATTCTAAAGAAATCTTTTAGGTTTAAGGAATTTCCTGGCTCAAATAAACTTTGTTTATTATACATATTTACAGTGATGATAGGAAGTGCTTGAAATGGATGTTGAAACTAATCCTGGTCCAGATTCCCGAAGTAACAGTACACATTTCCCATGTGGGGTCTGTACTGAAAGTGTTGGTTGGGATGACCGAGGAATTTGTTGTGATACTTGTAATGTCTGGTATCATATAGGCTGTCAAGGCATGTCTTCAACTATGTATAGCATTTATACTAGTCCATTGAGTACAAGCATGGCATGGGATTGATTGAAATGTGGAATGCCTAACTTTTCCACATTGCTATTTGGTGATTCAGCAACTTTAGATACTCATAATAGATTTGATCCATTATCATCCCTGTCCGAGCCTGATAGTCCGATACCAGACAATATTGGCCCACCTGCTGCAGCTTCTTCGCCCATTGTGCAGCAACCAAGGGGAGCTAAACCGAGGACCAAAAAAAAGCGGTCCTCAACCACCCCCTCAGAATTTTGATTATGAATTGTCAGTCAATTAAGAATAAAAGGGCTGAAATTCACACAATTATCGACTCGGCTAAACCAGACATCATCTTGGGGAATCGTGGCCATCCTTGGAGGCCCGTCGCGAGCAGTCCTCTTTAACCTTCTTTTATTAGATACACTCTGACACAGTGTCTCTTAATAAAGATAAATACTTGACTCAAATACCTGCCAAATTGATTAAAGCTGGTTCACCAGCACTTGCAGGTCCCATAAGCACCATTTTTAACTTGTGTGCTAGGAATAGTCAGTTCCCAGATGATCTGAAAAATGCTCAGGTCTGTCCTATTTATAAAAAGGATGATCCTTTTATCAAGAAAAACTACAGACCCGTAAGCATTCTTACCTCTCATTCTAAGATCTTTGAAGATCTCATTTTTGTCCAACTTACAGATCACTTTGACAAGATCTTTAATAATTATTTAGCCGCCTTTAGAAAAGGCTTTGGATGCCAAACTACACTTCTCAGGCTTGTGGAGGACTGGAAGAGGGACCTAGACAACCAACACTATGTTGGAGCAGTGCTCATGGACTTGTCTAAGGCCTTCGACTGTCTTCCACATGACCTTATATTGACCAAACTCAATGCATATGGACTCTCTGCTGATGCATGTAACTTCTTAAATAGTTACCTTTCAAACCGAAAGCAGAGGGTCAAATTAGGTCAGTTAGATAGTGGTTGGCTAAAGATGTTGAAGGGGGTACCCCAGGGATCCATTCTTGGACCCCTTCTCTTCAATGTCTTTATCAATGACATTTTTTACTTTTTAAAGAAAGGCAAAATCTACAACTATGCTGATGACAATACTGTGTCATACAGCAACAAGTGTTTGGACACTACCAAAGAAATCCTTGTCTCAGAAAGCTCCATATGCATTAACTGGTTCGGAAATAATAGAATGCAAGCTAATTCCAAGCGATTATGCTTGGCAAAAGTGGTTTTGAAAAAAGTAAAACACTTAATTTAGATGGCATTGAGATAAAATGCGAAGACTCCGTGAAACTCCTAGGTGTCACATTTGACTATATGTTGAACTTTGATCAACATATTTCAAATATATGTAAACAGACTGCCAAACAGATAAATGTTTTGCTACGTCTCAGCAGGTACCTGAACACTGAAACCAAAATTCTAATCTATAAATCTTTTATTAGGGCAAATTTCAATTTCTGCCCTCTTGTATGGCATTTTTGCTCAAAAACCAGCTCAGACAAAATGGAAAAACTCCAATATAGGGCACTTCGTCTGGTTTTTAATGATTTTAGTAGTCCTTACGAGGCACTCCTCAAAAAGGTTAATATGCCCACTCTTCATGTAAATAGACTCAGATTATTAGCGATTGAAACTTTCAAAATTTTACATAAACTGACACCAGTCTATTTACACGATCTCGTCTCTCATAAAGATTCCTCATATTCTTTCAGATATGACAACCTGGTAGATTTGCCGAGGGTGCGCACTACAAAATACGGTAAATCAACATTTCGCTACGAGGCAGCTCGGGTGTGGAACAGCCTCCCGAATGAGCTACGAAAAGTTGAGGACTTTGGCGAGTTCAGAAGGCTGGTCAGCACCTGGAATGGCCCCTCGTGCAGATGTTCTATGTGTAATTTTAATTAACAGCTTCTCCTATCATTTAGTTGCTATTTTTGTTTCATTTTATGTTTTGCTTTCAGTTCAGCTTTCTTGTTTTATTTAACCTTTGGCCTGCTGAATGTTCGGTTGAGCCACACCCGTTTCTGGCTTCGGGCCGGTCGGATTGCTTGGTGCAGTTTGTTTCTGCATGTTCGTGGACTGGGTGTCGGATGGTGTGGATCCTGATCGGATGGCTTCTCCATCTGGTCTGGATCTACACTGTTTTGCAGGGATGGGGCTTGTCGCCTGCAGCGGGGCAGAAGGTTAAACTGTGCATGATGTCTATTCTTATTTTTGTTCAGTAACCCTATTTTATTTCTTTTCAGTTTTGTTTTTTATTTCTCATCTTGTATGCCGTTCATATTTAATTTGAATTTTTCACCATGTGCTATTCCTTCCCCTTCTCCCTTAACACATCCCTTCGTCTAGCTTTCGCCTAGGATGAGGCGACACTGTCACACAGGTGTTTCTCTTCCTGCCACCCTTTCGGGACGAAGGCTTGTGTGGCTGGGGGTGTGGGGGGGGGGTCTCCTGGGTCTACCATATTTATTCGCTGGGTGGCCTGCCTTCTCTCTGAAGACAGATCCCCAGGCTAATAAATTTTAATTAGCTTATATTTTTTGTTGAATGTGGCAATGGATTTCATTATGTGATAACCTCTTAAATTTTTTTTTTTTTAAATATTTGTCATACTAGTCAGAGGTCAAATTTTTTATATTTCATTTAGCATAATTCTCATATCCTCATAATTCTGTACTATATTACTGTGATAGTCTTCTTAATCTGTGATCATTGTTATAATATGTATATTTGTATAGTCTTAAACCATGTTTGTCGACAAAATAGCCCAAGGCTAATGTTTTTCTGTTGTACAGTTGAAAGTCGACTTTAAATAAAGCTTCTTGTATCTTTTATCTTGTACCCCTGTGACTACTTCAACTCAAACAAGGGCATCAAAACTAAACAACAGTCAATATCGTAGGTACCCGGCCTATAGTGATGCCCTGAAGAATTCTTTCTTCCCTAGAACTATTCCTCAGTGGAATAGTCTTCCCTCCTCTGTGGTAAATGCCAAAACTGCAGAGGAGTTCAAATCCCGCATGGTGTAGATTGGGATCCAGAGGTGTGCGTTTTAGTACACCTCTGAAAGCAGATTGTAAATAGTTTTAAGTGTTTTACATCCAGTGGGTGTTTTTTTTTTTTTTTTTTTTTGCTAAATTCTAAATATAGCGCACCACCCAACTGAGGTAATGGCCAAGTATGACCGACTCAGTATATGAAGATAGATAGATAGATATTTTTAATTTTTTTTACATATATTCGGGCATTATACTCCGGAATACATGTATTCTGAAGGTCCGACTAAGACCGAGGGGTCACCACTGTTGGGGAGTTTGTCTAGTTACAGATGCAAGACAAGATGCCGGGAAATATCAAATATCGGTTATTCGTCGGACCAGTTACTGAAAAACTTTTGACACATCTTGCAAGGCTGAAAATTGTCTTTCCAGATTGTATAAACAGAAATGTTGTTTAAATCGCTTTTGAAAGGACAGGTAAGGCGCACACGAACGATGAAATGGAAACCAGCGATGCTGTCAGTCAGCCGGTAGTTCTTTTTCATGCATTAGAAAATGTGTTCCAATGGTTAATGAGTGGGTGGGGATATTGACCTTGTGCCTTCGATTCAGAATCAGAATCAGAATTGTTACTGGTGACACGTCAAATGACATTCATACACCAGGATTCACGTCAGCCCTAATTTTCTACGCCAATAGGCTATCAAAGAACTATGTTTGCTCCTGAAGCATTTAAGATAAGGTAATGACTGGTTGAACGGTATTTTCTTTTGACTGCATAATATTTCGACAGCTGAAGGTGCTGAGGATTGTGTAGCTAAGTTTACATCTTT
The DNA here is from genome assembly GCA_963580285.1 of Lucinisca nassula. Taxonomy (NCBI): domain Eukaryota; kingdom Metazoa; phylum Mollusca; class Bivalvia; order Lucinida; family Lucinidae; genus Lucinisca; species Lucinisca nassula. Next base: position 36,160,745 of record OY757013.1, read on the forward strand.
AGTTAGAGCTAGGGACTAACTTCCCATATCACAGGTCCTGGTGTATGAATGTCATTTGACGTGTCACCAGTAACAATTCTGAGCGTGAGAGCTGAGTGGTTAGTGCACTTGCCTCTGATGCTAGAGGTCCCGGGTTCGATCCCCGGCAGCGGCAATAAAATTTCAGTGTCCGAACACGCTCCATTGGCATCATTTGCAGGGATGAATGTCATCAAGTGCACCGTCCTTCGGATCGGGACGCTAACTGGAGGCCCCCTGTGCAGGGAGAACCATCCCCTGTGCAGGTTAAAGATCCCTACATGATTACTGTGTATGCTTTCATCCGGCAAAACCTGGAGTGTGTGTAATATACACCTGCGGTAATGGTCAAATGTGACCGACGCAGTATCTGAAGATAGATAGATAGATTCTGACTGGTCATCAGGAATCCTGGATGTTTCGGTCCGGAGTCGTTTCGGCCAGGTATTTGGGAAAACCGAAAACAAACTTTTACCGAAAACAAATTCTCATAACAGAAAACAAACTATATCACCAATTATACAATAATTAGTGTACATTTAGACATATACATGTTTTAATGATATGTAAATAGATAATATGGCCAAGTTTTGGAGAATAATTTGAAATAATAACAATTTTATTGCCTTTTTTAAATACAATTTTCAAAGATGGAGGGATCTACACTGCTTATCTTAACTGTTTGCCCTGTAGTTTGTGATCTAAATGAATATATTATACTTAGTTACTTGATCGTTTGATAGTCAGAAATGTTTGTGACTAAAACAATTTATTTAGCAGGATTCTGCTTAAGAAATTGAGTCAAAATGGTTCATCTGGCTGGTCATCAGGTGGTCCCAGGTTAGCTATCTTCCCAACCAGTAACCAGAGGATCAGCAGGGTACGGCTTTAGAAATTTTGTATAATTAGAAATAAAAATCATATATTAAAACCAATAAAAAGTAGCCCCCGCCCATCGGGGCTTGAAGAAATAGATGGGCTACATGATGCTTCCACGCAGCAGACATGTTAAGTCTCCCGAAAATCGCGGGAGACTCCCGAAAAAATAGCTTTTCTCACGCATCACGAAATTCAGGAAAAAACTCCCGGAAAAATGAAAATACCGTTTGGGACAGGTTTTTGAAAAGCTGCGCTTGTATTTTCGTGTGTGAAATCCAGCAGAAAATCCTGAGTTGATCCGTGAGTAAAACTGATAATAATTAATGCACTGTCCAGTATTCACGGTTCCACACCTGCCGATGGGCATGAACAAATGAAAACAGTCATTTCTTGGAGTGTTTGCGAAAATGAAAGTAAATCATACTGGTTAATTTCCTTCAACCATCGGACAGTACAAGTTCACTGAATCTTGTTAAAAAGGCCGACCGTATTTGTCACGGATCAGTCTATTTTACTATTACACTGTAAACAAAAGCCTCAGGTGCTCTTGATAAGCCTACAATCTTCCGCATGACAAGGTGTGAAAATAGGATTAATATAATTTATGTCTCTAATTTGCATTTATCCCTCTATCAAAACATTTTAACCACAATCAATGTGAAAATGATGCAATCGCTCCTAAGACGTTTAGCTACGTCTAACGGTTGATGTATGCACAATAAAAACGGACTATTCTGCTGTCTCGTGCATGGTTAAGTTTTGGCGCCAAAATAGCAGACGCTGGGCAGGAAAAGTCGAACACATCTGTATGGTGTTGTTGGTGGTTGACACGAAGCTTCCGGGGATGAGTCTGGAATTGTGCAAGGTGCTGTTTTCTATCCAGCTCTATCCTGAGTCGTTTAGCTATTGAGAAAATATTTTTTACAGGTTGCAAACATTTTTTTATGAAAAGAAAAGGCCCCATTAAAATAAAACAATGACTTTAAACAGGTAAGGGGTTTCTGGGGTCGTATGACGTCATTTACCGATCGCATGCAGAAAAACGATAGGGGCGGTTTGTGGACGGTGGATTTCATGGCGATTTTGGTGGCGGAGATATTTGATGTTCCCCTCGAACTTGTCTGTTGAGCGGTTGTGAAAGTTGTGGATGGAGCAGTACTCGTCTTGCAGCTGGATCATTAAATTATGAACTAATCTGCATTCTTTATTCTCTTATCTCACTAAGCTGACAATTTTGATCTTTGAGTATATCGGCTGCAGCTCGTGTTAATCATGCATGTCAAGTTTATATAACTATCAGTATCTTTAATTGCTAACTGGACAAGCTGTTATGACATATCTGCAATTAACTTCCACTTGAAAATGTATCGTTATTGACCGTGACAACTACCATATTATCTACCGTATTTCCACACTTAAAAGGCGGGTGGGGGTGGGAATAAAGTTGTTGTGCTTGAAACTTGATAGAAACCTTGGTTTTTATTTATAAATGTTGGCTGGGGGAAATTTGGGGTCCAAAGCAAAACCGTGCTGTATCTGAATTTGTGCTGTAACGAATCATGCTATAACAAGGTCCGGGTGTATCTATCTATCTGGGCATAAATGATAAGATATGCACTTTTGCTGTAGCATTTTACACCTGTGGGTGTGGTTGGGGTGGGGGGAGCACTGGTATGGCTAGGTGTTAGTTTGAAGGCATCTTCCCAAAGAAATGATTTTAAAAAATAATGATTAGATATTTATCCATGAACAGGAGTGTAAAGAGTAAAAAAATGTTCGAAAAGCTTTCAGAATGCACCATTTTCTAACCTATCCTGGGAGCTTGCCTCAAAGGCTTTGGGCTTTCGGCGCTCGCAAATCCTCCTCGAACGCTTTGTCTCCCTCTATTCTATTTTCAAAACTTAACATGTCTGACACAGAGCGGAAACCGACCCGCACACGAGTACTGGTAAACCACTTAGAGGATCAAAGCCTATGCAGGCAATACCGCATGAGTCACCCCGTCCATGCTTATAAACCCTATTGGTTTCATTGGGCGTCTGGGCTTGAGGTGTCATTTCATCTCAATGTCGGGTAAAAGTGCCACAGAATTGGAGGCAACGTTTCCAAAATGACCTTTACAGTGTTGACGGGGACTTTAAACCTCAAATCAAACAAATAATAACCAATAAAATGATTGGAGATATTAAAGTGTGCACTCTATTCCACTGATATGTTACTTAAAGTTTAAAAGGCATGTCAACACTATTTATGTCATATCAAGAGAGTCAATTACTGAATCACATTTTCCTGGATAGGTTTAGCCACATATACTGTTATCTAGTCCAGTGCAGATTCTTTCGTTATAAAACTGATAACTGCCCTTCTTGGAGTGTCACACTTGAAAGGATTTAATGATCAATCTTCATGAAAAGATGTTCCTAGCAGGGCCTTAATCAAACCATTGACCTCCAGATGACCAGTGAGACGCGCATCCGAAATTCCGAAGGATATGCTCAACATATTTTTTATATACAAAATTTCTAAAGCCTTATCCTGCTGAATGAATTAATTAAGTCACACCAATTCCTGACTATCAAAGTACAAGCTATAATATATTCATTTAAATCAAAAACAACATGGCAAGCAGTAAGTGCAATCAGTGTGGATCCTGATGTTACTTTCTTTGCATTTACCTAACCTGGGACCTCCTGATGACCAGCCATAAATTTCTTAAGCAGAATCCTGCTAAATAAATTGTTTTAGTCACAAACATTTCTTGCTTTCAAACATTCGAGTTACTAAGTGTAATGTATTCATTTAGATCACAAACAACAAGGCAAACAGTTAGTACAAGCAATGTAGATCCCGGTCCATGTATGAAAATTATATAAAAAATGCAATAAAATCATTATTATTTCAAATTATTCTCCCAAACTTGGCCATATTATCTGTTTACATATCATTTAAACATGTATATGTCTAAGTGTACAATAATCATGGTATAATTGGTGATATAGATTGTTTTTGGTTATGAGAATTTGTTTTCGGTTTTCCCAAATACCCGTTTCGGCCGGGTTGTTTCAGCACAAATTTGGACTTTGGTTGTTTCAGCCTATTTCGTTGGGTCGTTTCGGACCTGAATCGTTTCAGTCTGGTCCTTTGGGCCAGATTTTATAAGATAGATTTTTTTTTTCGGAAGAGTATAGTATTCGCAGATAAGATAATTTTTTTTTGCGGAAGAGAATAGTAGTCGCAGATAAGATTGACTAGGCGGAGCTATTTAGGTGTTGTCAATATATGTCAAATTTGCCAGAAGATTCAGTAGAGTGCCTTTCGCACGCTTTATACAAGCGATATATGCCACAGCTATGCTTGTGTTACAGTTGAATTCACACAATTGGGTGACTTGGTTTACCTTTTTGTTGATGGAATATTCCTAAGGCAGGTACAAACGATAGCTCCGCCTAGTCAATCTTATCTGAGACTACTATACCTGTTGAATATTAATTATTTCATATATTTGGAATATTTTTACATGGCCTTTCACCTTAGCCATATTTATGATAGCCCAATTAAAGAATTTTGAAAGTTATTTTCATAGCCATGTTTTCAGTTAGCACCAACGAGGTGGTGTGACTAGTCTTTGATAATTGTCTGAAAACAACTTGACTACAAGTATATGTGAAATTGTTTATCAGATAACAATCACACAGCAGGCACTTGGCGCTAGGGCAAATCAAATCAACGCCGGTACAACGTCATTTGCATCAACGTTGATGTGACATTGCATAAATCTCATTGAATTGCACCTACGTTGATGTGACCTCAGAGCTGAAACCGCCCCGCACATGAGAATGGGTAAACCGCTTTGAGGATCTAAGTCTGCCCAGGCAAAGCGGTGCGAGTCGGACCATCCATGCTTATAAACCCTATTGGTTTCATTTGGCGGCAGGGCTTGAGATGTCTTTTCATCTCAATGTCTGGTAAAAGTCCCACAAAATTGGAAGCAACGTCTCCAAAATGCCCTTAACAGGGTTTTCCCTGGCGCACAAATTTCTGCGTTTTGCCGCATTTTCGATGCAAATGTCCCGCATTTTGCCTTATAGTGCGCCCCGATGGGCGCAATCTGACGCTTCTGAGTGTGATTCTGTTCAATTCCAAATTCCATGTCAATAACCAACAACAGTATGCATTTGTGTTTACACAAATTAAAGCGTTCGACTCTTCCTGCCAAGCTATTTGGCGCCAAAACATAACCATTCACGAGATAGTAGAATAGTCCGTTTTTATTATACCATACATCGACCGTAAGATTTAGCAACTTGTCTTAGGAGCAATTAAATCATTTTCACATTGATTGTGGATTAAATTATTGATTGGGGAATAAACGCAAATTAGAGACATAACTTGACCATATTTTCACACCTTATCGACACGCACCGCAGGGTGGCAATTATATGACAGGGATTAACAATAGTGTCATAATTGAACCGTTATAAATCATCAAACAGTGTAAATCCGAATCGGACGTCTGCGGCGTCTTTCTGCGGTGTCTGATCTGGGACAGCACTGTTTGCCGATGTCCACGAAAAAGGGCCGCCGGGCATGTATTGGTTAATAAATAAATAGCAAGGGTGAACAGGTATAGTTTTTTCAATATTTTAATGCAAAATAATGCTTTCTGGTGATACTCGCAGGCACGTGCATTTTCCCGCCTTTTGAAGACCGTTCCCTTGTGTGTTACAAAAACTGGCCAAATTCTTACTTTTTCTCACTTACGCACCCACCAAAATTTCAGCAATTGTTTCATGCGGGTAATACTACAGAATAACAGTTTTTCCCCATATTTTGGCTGAAAAAAGGGGGTGTGGGTAGTACGCAAATGCAGGTAATACACGCCCGAATACGGTGGTTAGATTTGTACTCCTGGCTTCGTTGGGACGATAAATTGTGTGGGATGACGTGTCATGTATGTTGCCACACAAGGCAAAGCAACCCATTTACAACAGGGTGTATTAACTTCAGGACCTCAACCCTTTCTAGACATGAAAATTCCAAGTCTCATCGTGTATAATCAGGTTGGTTTTGCATTGGCTCATCAACAACATGGAATTAAAAATGGAATTGGAACACTCCAAGCAACATTTAATAAACAGTTTACATCAAAACAGGAGAAGGGATAAAAATATCTGACATGTCCCCCAAAATTTTCATTTGTCCCCTAAAATGAAATTTAAGGGGGACAAATGTCCCCCAAATAAAAACTTTGAGGGAAAACCCTGCCTTAACAGTGTTGACAGGGACGTTAGACCTCAAATCCAACAAATCGAACAGTGACTTCTTTGTCACATGCACTGCACAATAAAAAAAAGAAGACTTTTTAAAGATCCTTTGACAATTGTAATGAATGATTACAAGGATAGTCTCTGAGCACCTGATATACATTGATTGCTGACATTTAAAAGACTTCCTTGAAATGAAATCAGAAAGCATATCAATTATAACATATTTGGATATTATGAACGTTAACATATATCGCTGACTTTATCAAAGGGCTTAAAATTATCTCACTTCCATAATTAAAGACGCTCGCATTTAATGTGTGTTTTCAACACTTCATTACGGGCATGCACCTTCACTCAGTTACTCGTCTATAGACAAAAAGAAGGGGATTAGATAACTCCAGCAAAATTGATTAATGGCTGATTGATTAACAGATCATTAATATGTGATCATTAAATTTACACTTTAAAAAAGTCAACAACTTCTATTGTGAAATAAGTAAATAACACTTTGGATGGCATTATGACTGCAGAAGGTTCAAATCTACGAAGGCTCTGATAAGACTGCACACACGTGCAGGATGATTTGAATATTTTACTGATTGAATAACAACATGCAGACTTGGATCAACATACGCATCCATTCATTACGGCAAAGTTATGGCTTTTATCTCATTGTATATCGCTGTGGCTGTAGAAAGTTTGTGCAAGTCTCAAAGATGTTGAAGGTTACTGCATGAAAGCACATGATGGTTTACCTCTTCACATGTCACATACAGAAATGCATAATATCAGAATCATGACGGGCATCTGCTGTATAGGATTTTGTCTGGACAGCTATGCCGATGCGATCTGCACATACTGATCATACTGCACTGATGTGCAGGCTAATTGGTATTCGCTAGTATCAAAAAGGCATGTAAAGTTTCAGAACAGAAAGCAAAACATTCTCTGGGTAGCCCTGTGACTGCTTCAACAATTTTATATGATCAGCCTGCACCTGTCGTTGTGAACAGAGTCTTCACTGTTCAAAGGAGCCCTCTATGGCTTCAGCACTATAACAGAATATAGCGATAGCACAGGCTGATCTCTGATACCAATATTACAATTTTTGTTTGTTTGATTTGAGGTTTATCGGTCCTGTCAACACTGTATAGGTCATTTTGGAGATGTTGCTTCCAATTTTGTGGGACTTTTACCCGACATTGATGACTAATGACATCTCAAGCCTTGTCACTAAACGAAACCAATAGTGTTTATATGCACGGTCGGTCTGACTCGCAACACTTTCCCTGGGCAAGGCTTAGAACCTCTTAAGCAGTTTACCAGTGCTCCTGTGCAGTTGGTTTCAGCTCAAGGTCATACTTTGAGGTCAAAGGTCAAAAAAAGGGTCTGAAACTTAAACACAGTCAATAACTTTCTTATTTCTGAATGGATTTTGAAATTACTTGGCAGAAATGTTGGCTATCATGAGACAATCTGCCTCATCCAAAACCAAGGTCCTTACCTCCAAGGTCAAGGTCATAATTAGAGGTCAAATGTGAAAAAGGGTCCAAAACTTAAACCCTCTAGATTAGTATGAACATAGACATATTTTCAGGCGGGGCATCCGTGTCCTATGGACGCATTTCTAAGTTTTTTTCATTTCAGTAGTATGAGTCACTGAAAGTGAGAAATTGGTAGTTTTGTTAATATTATGTGTGAAAATGGAGTGAACATTTGGAAATTATCAACTGAAATATGTGGCTGTTATATTCTTCCATATTTACTGGCACACTGATACAGCATATGCATGGACAATTTTGTCATTGTATTTTCTGATACAATGTCTACACATGACATTATATGCTAAGCATTGACTCACTTGGCTCGTTTGGATGAACATAAACTTTTGTCAGACAGACAGCATGCATTTTATTAATGAGCACAGTTATTAATGATTGGGTAAAATCTTGGACAAAGAGGGACAAGTGTACACATTTATTCTGGACTTGGAGAAGACTTATGGTACCCCACCTCATGAACTACTTAAATCCAAATTATTTGGTCATGGAATTGGGAGGAAAACTCTCAAATGGATAGATTCCTTTCTTTGCCACAGAAAACAGCATGTCATTGTTAATCCCTATCATGCTGTTCACAACGACCCCTACCTTTGCAAATAGTACAGATCCAGATCAAATGGCTTCTAAAGAAGCCATTTGATCAAGAACTACACTGTTTGCCATTTAGTTTGTGAATTTGAACAAAAATTATATCATGTAATCTGATTGGCTGATAGTCAAAAATGGGTGTGGCTAATAAAAATATTCAGCAAGATAAGGGTTATGGTGAATCTTCAGTGTTGGCTCCTGTTTTGTTCTTGGTCCACTGATATTTTCCCTGTACATTAGTGATATTTCCACTGATATTGACTCTGAAATAAGACTGTTTGCAGATGACTGTGTTTGCTACTGCCAAAGTAGTGATACAGAGGACTCAAATGAAACTACAGAATGATACAGAGAGACTAGGATGTTGGACACGAAAATGGGGCATGAGATTTCAGTCCATTAAATGCAATATTATGCAGATAATTGGGAAGAGAACCAATAAAATTGAGGCTTCTTACAGGGAACGGTCCTCAAGAATGTGAATTCCATTAAATACCTTGGTGTGACAATCACTCACGATTTGAGATGGAATACACACATTAGCAACATGTGTACTAAGGAGAATAGAATGCTTGGTTTCCTGAGACCAAATCTTCATCAGTGTCCTCAGGATGAGAAGGAGCCAGCATATAAGGGACTTGTTCACCCAATCTTGGAATATGGACCATTGGTATTGCATCTGGGACCCCAGTAGACTGCGTGGAGTGGTCCTTAATGAAAAAATTGAAAAAGTTCAGAATGGAGCTGCTAGATTTGTAACAAGCAACTAATACTGCTTTGCAACTGGGAGCATGACTGGAATACTAGGTGAATTAAGATAGGAGTCTCTCAAGAAAAGGAGAAGAGACAGTAGGCTCATACTTTTATACAAAGGTCTAAAGGGGGCTGCCAGCATTCCAACAGTTGACCTTGGTCCCCCAGATAGGCACTGTAGAAATCATCATTCACTGGCATTTCAGACCCTTGCTGATAGAACTGACATCTGTAAAGAATCATTCATCCCTCGAACCATTGGAATACACTCCCTAATGCGATCATATCCACTGCTGAAAGTGCAGAAGATGGACTCCCTTTGGTGAGAACTAGGGACTAGCTTCCCGTATCACAGGTCCTGGTGTAATACTGTATGAATGTCATTTGACGTATCACCAGTAACAATTCTGATGACCCAAGCTTTTTGGTGAAGCTAATACGCACAACATGTTTTCATGCAGAAATAAAAAAAAGTATCAGTACTTTTCGTATGAAAAAAATGCCTTTAATAATCTGGAGCTATGAGACAGGAAAGGCTGACTTTTTACTGAACGAATATACAGACTATTTTGAGTTTGAAAAGTGAAATTCCTATGTGAAGAACACCTTTGGAACTGTTCAAAAGCAGTCTTTTTAACAGTTCCAAAGGTGTCCTCTAAGTACTAGAGGACCATTTGTGCCGAAAAAAAGAGAGTAACTGACATATCTTAAATATGATTTTTTATTAGAATAACCGGTAGTCTTAATTTTAGGTGGTCTTAGAAGTGGACTTTTGCTGTTCTTTGTTTACAGAAAGCAAAAACTTGCTCGTAGCATCATCAGATTCTGTTCTACATATATTTTCAGTCACTAAAGAGCCAAGGTCTGTTAAGAAGATTCAGTAAAATTGCTGGGCTGAACGTAAGTACCTGAACATTCTTATTTGTTCCTGCTATTTCGCAAACGCACCATGTGGGAGTATAATAGTCACGGCTCTGAGATGAAAAAAATACAATATTTCCCTTATCCAGTTATGCTTTACACATAATAGTGGGTATACACATATTAATGTTTTTCTTATTTCTGTAAAAAAACATATGTTGTTGGTACTCATTAGAAGTGCCTCACAATGAGTACCCACAACAAATGTTTTCATGCAGAAATGAGAAAAATATCAGTACTTATTAGTACCAGTACGTATCTGCAGTTATGCACATAGATTGATGAGGTTGTTCTGACAAGTACCTACAGTTTATGTATCTGAGCATTCGATACAGTCAAACTTCAATGCAAATTTATTCGAGATAAGGGTAGTTTGGACCACTGAGGGTTACTCATAGTGCCAGGCATAAAGGGGATGATTTTGGGATATTTTTTTATTCTGTTTAAAATTTTAAGTTAATATTTTGATTCTTGACAGGAACATAAGATCATATTACACGCCGGAGAACGATATTTGACAGGACCGTCAGGTGAGAGCAAATATGGCTTTCAGGCAGGGAATATGATCCATAGCAACAGATAAGGTTGGTATTTTGTGATAATTGAAGGATAGTTTTTGTCAATTCTCCATAAAAACCTGTGTTGTGGGTATTCATTAGAACCGCCTTTACAGAGAAATAAGGAAAACTATACTTCAAATATCACAAAATACCCACCTTATCTGTTGCTATGTCAGATCCCATGTTCCCCATCAAGAATCAAAATAATGAATTTGGTATACTGCAAAGCTTTTTCACGGTTTCCCAAACAATTCGTTTGTAGGGGACGTTATGAGAAGCACGTGTTTACATTTGACTTCATCAATCGCGTCACTATGCAACCATTACATTGATAACGTTGTTCAGTGGAAAAAAAAGTTTATGGCATGTTAGAATGGGAGTTTTAAAACAGAAGCCAATGAAATAAGATACCCCAAAAAATAAAACAGTCAATTTTTTTTCTTTTTTTTTTTTATTGGCTGGAACTAAGTGTGGTGTTTTATTTCTTATCAACTATGCAGTAGATCCAAGATGACGGCCTTCACAATCAAGCGAAGGCAAGGGCAAGAGGGTGACATATTCTCCTGGGGTATATGGAAAATAATTGCCCTTGTGCTGTCCATTCAAAAGCCTGCAAATTTCTTTGCGGTGTAACTTTGTGTTCTCATTATACTTGCCTAGATAGATGAGGCCTTTGCTGTCAAGCTGAAGAAAAATGAGCTCTTTACTACCCATCTAATGCCTTGTGAAGGCCCTGATTTACCTTTATGCATGCCTGGACTGATTAAAGTCTATGCAGGGTACATATTATAAAGCATATACAAGTTACACCATAAACTCTTATTATAAAAACTGTTGTAGGAACTGTGTTAGTTAAACATCTGTGTTTTATCAAAACAAAAATGTATAGATTATATAGAAAAAGGACCATTTGTGATAATTTTACTATGTATCTATACAGTTTCTGGAATCATCATTAAATGGTACAGTGTCCGTGTTTTATCGAAAACCATCCTGTAATGAATGATGTTATACAGAGGTATGTGAGTGAGTGTTTGAGTTTTACATCCCACCAACAGCTAAGGTCATACTGAGATGTGACCTCGGTTTAAAGACTCATCCGAAAGTCTAGAGAAGCCCTGGATCGATCCTGCGATCCCTGGTTTACAAGGCGAGTAGCGTAACCACTACACCACAGAGGCTTCTATACATAGGTATGTATTTTGCCTAAAGCCTGGCTGAAAAAGTTGGCTATTATTCATTTGTTGCTCTTGTGTAAGGGGAATATGATGCTTTGTTCACCTGAGCAGGTATTCTTGCACACCAGACAAGGAAATCCGTGATTTTACCCTGGGATAGAAATTTATGTTCTGACCCTGGTGTTCCGATCGAAAATCGAATATAATCGCGTGTTTGATAAATGCATGACATCACTAAACATTTCTGGAGTGTCAAAACAATATGGCGGACGTTGGTAACCTAAGTGACTGCAGCATTAAAAATCAGCGCTAAGAAATGGAAGGTCTGCAAGAAAAAGAATCCAATATGGGTGGGAGGGGTGGATAGAAAAATCCGTCCCTCGGGATCACTGTCCGGCATCACTCGGCAAGCCTCGTGATGGCGGACAGTGTCCCTCGGGACAGATTTTTCCATCCACCCCTCACACGTGTATAAGATTCTTATAAAATCGTCCTCAAACAAGGGCAACAAATTTAATGTTTTATTATACCCAATTCTACCAGTGCACCGACTACCAATGCACTTGAACTTTAGAACAGTGATGTTAGTGGGGAATACTACGGGGAAGCGGGCATGATCTTTTGTCGCTCTGCACATGGCAAGCTGTTGATCAGTCAGACTTGTTAAATAGCTCATGAATATAATTGAGGTATAATAAACTGGATTTGTTTTGTTATCCCTGTTTTTGTTTCATGAACAGGATGTGGTAATAGCCAGTGCAGTAAGAACTCCAATAGGGTCCTTCCTGGGAGGTCTGGCACCTCTTACTGCCCCACAGTTAGGCACCATTGCCATACAAGAGGCTATTAAAAGGGCTGGGATCCCTAAGGATGCTGTGGATGAGGTCTATATGGGAAATGTGCTGCAGTGTTCACAGGGGCAGGCCCCATGTAGACAAGCTACTTTAGGGGCTGGTAAGAATATTTTCTTTTTGCCTTCATGCTTATGATAATGTGAAGTTAGATGTTTATGTTAAGTTTATCCTGAAAGCACTCAGCAGGATTGTAAAGCAGATGGCATACCATTCTTCATTTTTCAGCAAAAATCAGGCTTGACATGTCTTATGAATTGTATGCTTCATTAAATACCAAGCCTTATTTTCTCTGATAAATAAGAAAAATATGTTGAAATTGTCATCTGTTAAAAGTCAGGTGATGTTGTCATAATTTAGTGCATATCAAAAATTAAAACACAATTTTCATTGGGGTTTTTTCACGCATCACCTGCAAATTGCTAATCTGCAGTATATTACAGCGGACACTATAACATCCAAATCAGATTGATCCGAGTCCAGTATTATAGTGCCTGCTACTTAGATAACCAGAAAATTTTTACGGACAATCATGCATAATTTACTGGTTTTTATTTCTGGTTGGTGCTCCGTTAAATTGCAGGAAACCAGCCTTACAAAACATGTCATTCACCTTTCAATTCACTGTCACCGTCACGAAACTTTTACTTTAATGCTAACACTATACCACAACTGTTTCAAGATGTACCTGTTGATAATTTTATCTCATTCTTAAACTTAAAAGAAATTGGACTTTTTCATATTAAGATTTAATTATTCAGATTTTTAGACCCCATTATGCTTATAATTTTTTACTCTCAACACCCTCAAAATACTTAACTCTTATCATGCTGTTCACAACAACCCCTATCTTTGGAAACAGTGTAGATCCAGATCAGATGACTTCTGGAGAAGCCATCTGATCAGGATCTACACTGTTTGACATTAAATTTATGAATTTGTAGGAATAAATTACATCAAGTAATCTGATTGGTTCAAAGTCAGAAGTGGGTGTGGCTAAACTGAATATTCGGCAAGAGAAGGGTTAACACTTTTTTTAACACTTTTTTTTTTCATAAATCGTTTGATGCTTATGACCCACAAAGAGGGTGGACACGTCTTTAAACACAAAATCATAATCATAATAATCACCTTTCAATTTTCGTATGTTTGTGGTGTAACACTTTGCAGATAAAAACAATAGAAACTTAAGCTTTGGGCACTATTGACCCATTTGGTACCAGAAACCCCAAAATGGGTAATTGGCAAACAATGCAGGCCCTGATTAGATGCTGCAGAACGCGGCATCTGATCAGGGCCTCCATTGTTTGCTTAAAGTTCAGTCATTTTCCCAATAAGTTTTGAAGAAAACACAACCTGACACCCCTAAATTTTAAAATGGACTCCTTTATATAAGGAGGATGATTCCATTTGGTACAAAAAGGGTTAAGGTTAATGGATTGCCCTCAGGCCTGTGGCTAAGTCCATATCAACTCAGCTATCCCTCAGGAGCTTGAGGTATGAGAATCAAAGGGCTTCTCCAGACATTTCTTTGTATCAGCAAGACAAATAGCATCCTCTAAGGATATAAATATGACAAAATCCTCAAATGTTGGTATTTTAATAATTGTAAGCACTACAAATTTCATGCTCAAATGAGTTGAGCATGAAAATTGTCCACAACATAAATTTTAAAATGCCAACTGGCAAGATTAATAGGATAACTGATTAATGTATCGATAAATTCCACAAAAATGATTTTTTCGGTGGGGGTTGGTTTTACGGCCCTTTCAAGATTATTTCACTCATATCGAGCCGATCGTTAATCAGAGGTGGGCGAAAACCGGAGTACCCGGAGAAAAACCACCTAACCTTACGTTGCAGAACTTGGCACCAGCCAGGCTCAAACCCCAAAAATGATTATCATTACTGATTTGCTTGTAGTCGATTATTTGAACAGTACAAGCCTAAATTTTGAAATGCAGAAGATTCCATTCAGTACAACGAAGCCTACATGATGGTGTGGTTATGCTACTCGCCTCATAAACCAGGGGTCATGGGTTCGGTCCTGGGCTTCACCAAACTTTCGGATGAGTCTGTAAACTGAGGTCCCATCTCCGTATGACCTTAGCTGTTGGTGGGATGTAAAACTCAAATACTCACTCATTCCATTCCGTACAAAATGGGTTGAACAGCCGTGTTAAATCTATGAAACAAAAAGTGTTGATGTCACATGTACAATATATAGAAAAATAACTAATCTGTACATTTTTGGATCCTTCTTTAATCTCTGTCATATATAAAATGTGTTATAATGAACAGTGTCATAGAGAGGTTGTTGTATACTCAAACAGCTGAATTATCTGTAGGTCTGCCAGTTTCCACACCAACAACAACTGTGAACAAAGTTTGTGCCTCAGGAATGAAGTCAGTTATGATGGCAGCACAGAGTATCATGTGCGGACACCAGGTAATAAATAGCCCTTATCCTGCTGTTCACGACAACCCCTATCTTTGCAAACAGTGTAGATCCAGATCAGATGGCATCTGATCAGGATCTACACTGTTTGACATTCAGTTTATGAATTTGTAGGAATAAATTACATCAAGTAATCTGATTGGTTCAAAGTCAGAAATGGGTGTGGCTTAACTGAATATTCAGCAGGATTAGGTAATTATAATTCTTATCCTGCTGAACCATGATTACCACTACCTTTGACAACAGTGAAGATCCAGAATCCGGCTGATCAGGATTTGCACTATTTGTCATTCAGTTTGTGAATTTGAATGAATACATTAATAGCTCACCTGGTGCACAGCTCCAGGTCAGCTTATATCATGGTCTGTTGTCCATCCCTCTGCCGTTAACTTTTGTTGTTCTGGAAATTGTGACTTATGTCTCCCACCTTTATGGGGAGACATACTGTTTTTCCCCTGGGCATCTGTATGTCAGTCAGTCTGTCACAAAATTGTGTCCACTCTATAACTTGAAAACTGTTCAAGATATCTTCATGAAACCTCACATAAATATTAATAAACATTAGATGACATGCAGAGTGCAAGAACTGTAACACTCCCATGTATACTTTTTGAGTTATCTCCCTTGGAAGTTTGTCAGTCACAAAATCTTGTATGAATGTATGGGCAAATCGTGTCCGGGCAATAACTTCTTATTTTTAAATGGCTTTTGAAATTACATGGCAGAAATGTTAACTACCATGAGATGATGTGTCGTGCGAATGACCCAGGTCGGTACCTCAAAGGTCAAGGTCATACTTCCTGGTCAAAGGTATAAAAAGGGGCCTTTTTTAGCTCACCTGAGCACGAAGTGCTCATGGTGAGCTATTGTGATCGGTCAATGTCCGTCGTGTGTCGTGCGGCGTCAACAATTTGCTTTAAATGCTAACTCCTCCTAAACCCTTGAGCCAATTTCAATAAAACTTCATATGAATATTGCTGAGGTGACCCTCTACAAAAATGGCTAAAATTGTTCTGCTCCGCTGAACAAGATGGCCACAAGAGCTAAAAATAGAAAAATTTTTAAACGACAACTTCTTCTGTACCTTAAGGCCAGTTTCATTCAAACTTATTAGGAATGTTGCTTAGGTGACCCTCTACCAAAATAGCTAAAACGTTTCGGCTCCAGTGAACAAAATGGCCGCCAGAGCTAAAAATAGAAAATTCTTTAAAGGAATACTCCTCCTGTACCCTTGGGCCAAATTAGTTCAAACTTCATAGGAATGTTGTTAAGATGACCCTCTACTAAAATTGCTAAAACGGTATTGCTCTGATGAGCAAAATGGCCGCCATAGCTAAAAATAGAAAAACATCTTAAATTTGCTTCAAACACAAACTCCTCCTCAATCCTTGGGCCAATTTGATTCAAACTTCACAGGAATGTTGCCCAAATAACTCCCTACCAAAAAAGTTAAAATAATTGTGCTCTGACAAACAAGATGGCCGCCAGAGGTAAAAATAGAAAAAATCTTTAAACGACAATTCCTCCCGTACCCTTGGGCCAATTTTATTCAAACTTCATTGGAATGTGGCTTAGGTGACCATCTACCAAAATAGCTGAAAAGATTCTGTTCTGATGAGCAAAATGGCTGCCATAGCTAAAAATAGAAAAACAGCGTAAATTTGCTTCAAAGAAGAACTCCTTAACCCTTCGGCCAATTTGATTCAAACTTCACAGGAATGTTGTGTAGGTGACTCCCTAAAGAAATAGCTAAAATCATTCCGCTCTGACTAACAAGATGGCCACCAGAGCTAAAAATAGTAAAATTCTTCAAACCACTACTCCTCCTTTACCCTTGGGCCAATTTCATTCAAACTTCATAGGAATGTTGCTTAGATGACCCACTACCAAAACAGCTAAAACGTTTTCGCTCTGATGAGCAAAAGGGTCGCCATAGTTAAAAAAGAAAAACTTTGTAAATTTACGTCAAAACGCGAACTCCTCCTCAACCTTTGGGCCAATTTGATTCAAACTTCACAGGAATGTTAGTTAGGTGACTCCTTACCAAACTAGCTAAAATCGTTCAACACAGCGAACAAGATGGCCGCCAGAGCTAAAAATAGAAAAAATCTTCAAACGACAACTCCTCACCCTTTGGGTCAATTTGATTTAAACTTCACAGGAATATTATGTCGTTGACTTCCTACCAAAATAGCTAAAATTGTTCCGCTCTGACTAGCAAGATGGCCGCCAGAGCTAAAAATCGAAAAATTCTTCATACGACAATTCCTCCTTACCCCTTGGGCCAATTGATTCAAACTTCACAGGAATATTATGTCATTGACCCTCTACCATATTAGCTAAAATGATCCCGCTCCGATGAACAAAATGGCCACCAGAGCTAAAAATAGAAAAACATTTTAAATTTGCTTCAAACTTCACAGGAATGTTGCCCAGGTGACTCCCTACCAAAATAGTTAAAATCATTCCACTCTGATAAACAAGATGGCCACCAGGGCTAAAAATATGAAAAATCTTCAAACGACAACTCCTCCTGTACCCTTGGGCCAATTACATTCAAACTTCATAGGAAAATTGCTTAGATGACGCTACCAAAATAGCTAAAATGGTCTCGCTCCGATGAACAATATTGCCGCCAGAGCTAAAAATAGAAAAACATTGTAAATTTGCTTCAAATGCGAACTCTTCCTAAACCCTTGGGTCAATTTGATTCAAACTTCAAAGGAATGTTGCCTAGGTGACACCCTACCAAAATAGCTAAGATCATTCCACTGATCAACAAGATGGCCACCAGAGCCAAAAATAGAATGTACTAGAGACAGTGACATTCAGATTCAGGTGAGCGAATCAGGGCCCTCTAGGCCCTCTTGTTTCGTGTTTGGTCAATTACTTTCTTATTCCTGGATAGATTGTAAAATTACTTGGCAGAATTGTTAACCATCATGAGAGTGACTCAGACGATGTGTTGCGTGAAAGACCCAGGTTGGTTCCTTCAAGGTCAAGGTCATAGAGGTCAAAGGTCAAAAAGGGCCTTTTTTTCATGTTCGGTCAATAACTTTCTTATTCCTGGATGGATTTTGAAATTACTTGGCAGAAATGTTAACCATCATAAGACGATGTGTTGCATGCAAGGCTCAGGTCAGTACCTCCATGGTCAAGGTAATACTTAGAGGTCAAAGACCAGTCAAAAACTTTTTTATTTCTGGATGGACTTTTTAAAGGAACTTTGCAGAAATGTTCACCTTCTTTAGACGATTTGTAGTGTGCAAGACCAAGGTCCATACCTCCAATGTCAATGTCATACTTAGAGGTCAAAGGTAAAAAAGGGGCCTTTTTTTCATGCAAGGTAAATAACTTTTTATTCTTTGATGGATTATGAAATTACTTTGCAGAAATGTTAACCATCATGAGACGATGTGTTGCGCCCAAGATCCAAGTCGGTACCTTGAAGGTCAAGGTCATACTTAGAGGTCGAATGTCCAAAAAGGGTATTTTTTCCTGTCCAGTCAGTAACTTTCTTATTCCGTGATGGATTTTGAAATTACTTGGCAGAAATGTTAATCATTATGAGATGATGTGTTGCATGCAAGACACAGGTTGGTACCTCCAAGGTCAAGGTCATACTTAGAGGTCAGTGATAAAAAAGGGCTTTTCTTGTGTACGGTCAATAACTTTCTTATTTCTTGATGGACTTTTTAAAGTTACTTTCCTGAATTGTACATCTTCTTGCACACAAGACCCAGGTCCATACCTCCAATGTCAAGGTCATCCTTAGAGGTCAAAAAGTGGGAGACATCTGTGTTTTATGTAAAAAAACAAATTCTAGTTATCTTTTGGATCAGCATCAAACTTGTAGGTATTACGGACAACCATAAAATCTTGGACAAGACGTTCAAATTTGTGGCATATCAAATTGTTTGTGAGAGTTACTTGCCTTTATTCTCCCGTGAACTTTCCATTTGGAAAATGATGTTTGGGTGATAGTAACTGTATTGTTTATTGTTTACTTGATGGTATTGAGGACAGCCATTAAATCTTGGACAAGTTTGAACTTTGGTCAAATCAGATTGTTCATGTGAAAGTTACTTGCCCTTTAGTCTCCCATAGACTTACAATGTGAATAATATCCGAATGATAGTTACATTGTTTTTGATCCGATCTTCAACACACTTGTAAGTACTGAGGACAGGCATAAAATCTTGGACAAGTTCTAATTTTTGCAGATCTGATTGTCCATGTGAGAGTTACTTGCCCTTTAGTCTCCCATGGACTTACTATGGGGAAAATGTTGTCTTGGCAATAGATACTTTGAATTTTGATTTGATCCTCAACAAACTTCTAGGTAATGAGGACAGCCAAATTCAATTTTGGCAAAGTTTCGACATTTTGAAAGAGTTACCGCCCCCTAATGGATCCTCAGCAAACTTGTAGGTAATGAGGACAGACGCAAAATCTTGGTCAAGTTCAATTAAGGTCAAGTTTCGACTTTTTGCATGAGAGTTACCTGACCTTGAGGGCCTCACAGAGTAAAACATTGAAAGTGATTTCAATTTTGATTGAATTTTCAGCCAACTTGCAGGTAATCTGTATAGCTGCCAAATCTTGCGCAAGTTCAAATTTAGGGCAGATCAGATTATTCATGTGACAGTTACTTGGCATTAAGTCTCCCAAAGACTTATAATGGGGAAAATGTTGTCCGGGCAATAGTAACTTTGTTTTTGATCAGATCCTCAGCAAACTTGTAGGTAATGAGGACCGCCATACAATCTTGGACAAGAGCAAATTTGGGACATATTGGATTGTTCATGTGAGAGTTACTTGATCTTAGTCTCCTCTAGATTCGCAATGGGGAAAATGTTGTTTGATCCACAGTGACTTCATTTTTGATAGACTCTTCATTAAACTTGGAGTTAATGAGGACAGGTATAAAATCATGAACAGATTCAATTTTGGCCCAGTTTCAACTTTTTGCATAGTTATTTGCCTTTGAGGGCTTCATAGACGTAGGAAAATGATGTCAAGATTATAAAGATCTCATTTTTAGCTCACCATCACGTAGTGACGAGGTGAGCTTTTGGGATCACTTTTTGTCCATCGTGCGTCCGTAAACAATTTCTTTAAACGACATCTCCTCCTAAACCACTGATCGGATTTTGACAAAACTTCACAGGAATGATCCTTAGGTGGTCCCCTTTCAAAGTTGTTCAAATGGTTCCGGTCGGTTGCACATCTACATCACAGGAGCCAAAAATAGATTTTTTTCACCAAAAACTTAAAAAATCTTCTTCTCTGAAACCACAAGGCCCAGGTCTTTGATATTTGGTATGAAGCTTCATCTAGTGGACCCCTACCAAGATTGTTCAAATTATAGTGCTGGGGCCAAATATGCCCCCGCCCCGGGGCCCTTTGGTTTTACATAGGCTTATATAGGGAAAATCTTTAAAAATCTTCTCTGAAACCACAAGGCCCAGGACTTTGATATTTGGTATGAAGCTTCATCTAGTGGACCCCTATCAAAATTGTTCAAATTATAGTGCTGGGACAAAAAATGCCCCCGCCACGGGGCCCTTTGGTTTTACATTGGCTTATATAGGAAAAATCTTTAAAAATCTTCTTCTCTGAAACCACAAGGCCCAGGTCTTTGATTTTTAGTATGAAGCTTCGTCTAGTGGACCCCTACCAAGATTGTTCAAATTATATTACTGGGGCCAAAAATGCCCCCGCCCGGGGCCCTTTGGTTTTACATAGGCTTATATAGGGAAAATCTTTAAAAACCTTCTTCTCTGAAACCACAAAGCCCAGGACTTTGATATTTGGTATGAAGCTTCATCTAGTGGACCCCTACCAAGTTTGTTCAAATTATAGTGCTGGGACAAAAAATGCCCCCGCCAAGGGGCCCTTTGGTTTTACATGGGCTTATATAGGGAAAATCTTTAAAAATCTTCTTCTCTGAAACCACAAGGCCCAGGTCTTTGATATTTGGTATGAAGCCTCATCTAGTGGACCCCTACCAAGAGTGTTAAAATTATAGTGCTGGGGCAAAAAATGCCCCCGTTCCGGGGCCCTTTGGTTTTACATAGGCTTATATAGGCAAAATCTTTAAAAATCTTCTTCTCTGACACCACAAGGCCCAGGACTTTGATATTTAGTATGAAGCTTCATCTAATGGACCTCTATCAAGATTGTTCAAATTATAGTGCTGGGGCCAAAAATGCCCCCGCCCCGGGGCCCTTTGGTTTTACGTAGACTTATATAGGGAAAATCTTTAAAAATCTTCTTCTATAAAACCACAAGGTTTAGGTCTTTGATATTTGGTATGAAGCTTCAACTAGTGGACCTCTACCAAGATTGTTCAAATTATAGCCCTGAGACCAAAAATGTCCCCTCCCCAAGACCCTTTGGTTTTACATAGACTTATATAGGGAAATCTTTAAAAATCTTCTTCTCTGAAACTGCAAGGCCATGGTCTTTGATATTTGGAATGGAGCTTCATCTAGTGGACCTCTACCAAGATTGTTCAAATTATAGCCCTCGGGCCACAAATGCCCCCGCCTCGGGGCCCTTTGGTTTTACATAGACTTATATAGAGATAATCTTTGAAAATCATCTTCTCTGAAACAGCAAGGCCCAGGTCTTTGATATTTGGTGTAAAGCTTCATCCAGTGGACCTCTATCAAGATTGTTTAAATTATAGCCCTGAGGCCAAAAATGCCCCTGCCTCGGGGCCATTTGGGTTTACATAGGCTTATGTAAGGAATATCTTTAAAAAAATCTTCTTTTCTGAAACTGCAAGGCCCAGGTCTTTGATATTTGGTGTGTAGCTTCATCTAGTGGACCTTTGTCATGATTGTTCAAATTATAGCCTTTGTTGATATTTGGTATGAAGCTTCACCTTTTTAGACCTCGCTCTACATTATGCACATTGTAACCCTGGGGTCAATAATGGCCCTCCTCGGGGCCCACTTTTTACTCTATGGATCAGGTGAGCGATTCAGGGCCATCATGGCCCTCTTGTCTATGGAATCTTCATCGGACATGCAGGTAATGAGGACATACCTTAAATCTTGGAACAGTTGGATTTTGTGGGAGATCAGACTATTGGTATTAGAGTTACTTGCCCTTTGTTTCCCATAGGCATATATATTGGGGAAAATGTTGTCCAGGCAATAGCCATTTTTGTCGCGCCTGCTGTTAGCATGATGCAATATAGGTGCCTGGTTTTCCGTCCGTCCGTCCATCCGTTTGTCAAGGCGTCAACATTTGCCACCACCCTAGCGTTCACCCTGAGGTTCAAGTTTATTTCTCAAGAACTATAAGAGCTTCATTTATGATACTTGGTACAAACTTGTATCAAGGTATGACAACTTACATACAACAACCATATTTGACCTTCACCTACATTTCATTGGTCACTGACTTTGTAAGATATTGCGACCACCCTAGCGTTCACCCTAAGGTTCAAGTTTATTTCTCAAGAACTATAAGAGCTTCATTAATGATACTCGGTACAAACTTGTATCTGGGGATGACAACTTACATGCAAGCATTCATATTTGACCTTGACCTACATTTCATGGTTCACTGACATTGTCTAAATCGCGACGGAAGTAAGGGCGAGGAATGTGGCCTAGTAAAATCGATTTAAGCCCCCCAGTGGAAATCTACCACTGACCGTTCCAAGGCGGCTCTTCTGTGGTGATTTATTTATGTTGTTGTTTGTTACTTACTGTGTGTATCACTTGTGTCTTTTAATTTTGGATGGCCATATGGCCATTTTGTGGGAAAGTAACTGTCCTTATGGCCTTCCTTTGTTTAGGTTTCCATTATGGTCTGGTCGCTTAATGTTTGTATTTCTTTCCCTTTGGTGTCTTTTATGGGTGGAGTAAGTTAATTGTATCTATTCCTGATCTTTGTTTTACTTCTACTTTGTAAAATATTGCGACCACCCTAGCGTTCACCCTAATGGTCAAGTTTATTTCTCAAGAACTATAAGAGCTTCATTAATGATATGTGGTACAAACTTGTATCTGTGGATGGCAATTTTAATGCAACCATCCATATTTGACCTTGACCTACATTTCATGGTTCACTGGCTTTGTAAAATATTGCAACCACCCTAGCGTTCACCCTAATGGTCAAGTTTATTTCTCAAGAACTATAAGAGCTTTATTAATGATACTTGGTACAAACTTGTATCTGGCTATGGTAACTTAAAAGCAAGCATCCATATTTGACCTTCACCTATATTTCATGGTTCACTGACATTGTAAAATATTGTGACCACCCTAGCGTTCACTCTAATGGTAAAGTTCATTTTTCAAGAATTATTAGAGCTTCATTAATGATACTTAGTACAAGCTTGCATTTGAGAATGGAATCTTTTGTGCAAGCATCTATGTTTGACCTTGACCTACATATCGTGGCTTGATGACTTTGCGCCCCACAGGCGCCACATAGCCTTCGGCAGAATTCTTGTATTTTTGACTGGATCCTCGTTAAACTTGCAGATAAGGACAGCCATAAAATCTTGGACAAGTTCTAATTTGAGGTAGATTGGATTATTCACATTAGAATTATTTGCACTTTTGTCGTGTATAGATGTATATTAAAGAAAATGTTGTCCAACAGGCAATGGATTCATTTATGATAGTATCTTCATCAAGCTTACATTAAACGAAGCTTGCATTCAAGGAAGACATGTAGGTATTAAATCTCTTGACAAATTGAATTTTTTTGGCCAATTTTGACAATAGGCATGATAGTTATCCATCCTTGTGGGTGTCAAAGCATTAGGAAAATGCAGTATGGATGATAGAGATTTGATTTTGATGAAATCTTTGTTAGACTTGCAGGTAATAAGGACAGCCATGAAATCTTGGACTTGTTCGATTTGGGGGCAGATTGGACTATTCACATGATGAGAGTTACTTGACCTTTAGTCTCCCATAGACTTATAATGGGGAAAATGTTGTCCAATAGACATTGACTTCATTTTTGGTTGAAATTTCATCAAACTTGCAGTTAAAGAGGACAGGATCTCTCCTCAAACGGTAAGTTTTTAATGCAAAAGTAAGAAAAAATTATCTCAAAACTGATCCTAAGTGTTGTAACAGATAATCCTTAGCAAACTGTGCAGACGCTGATCAGACTGCTCCTGAAGTTTGCCATTCCATCTGCACCTTTTGGACTCCTTAGAAACTTAGCATAACGTGTTAACTTTAAACAATAGTAATAGTGCTTTAACCCTGACCATGCTAAACTCACAGAATTTTTATATGATAGATCCAATTCGGCTGGCTTCTCAGAAACCAGCTGATCAGGATCTGTACCATTTTCCATTCTGCTTTTGAATCCATGGTTTTGTTTGAATTGGGGTTTTACTTCCACGTCAACACTATTTAGGTCATTTTGGAAATGTTGCTTCCAATTTTGTGGGACTTCTACTGGACTTTTAGATGAAATGACATCTGAGACGTGCTGCCCAAACATACCAAAGGGATTAGTTTGAATGCATGATAAAAATTTAAATCCTGCAACACAAATTGGCGGCCTCGATAGCTCAGTGGTTAGCGCATTTGACTTATGATAGAGAGGTTATATGTTCGAAATCCAGGCACTGGAGTCGTGGTTTGAGCTTTGGCAAGATATGTTATGCCACTGCCCTGCTCCACCCAGGTGTAAATGGGTAGCAGTGGTGTGAAAGTCACTGCCTTTCTTTCGCGCATGTGATAACATCCGGAATGAGTGTTTGAGAGCGATTCAAATAAGCTTGAAGCTTTCATCGCAATCAAACTAAAATAAATTAACCCTTATCTTGCTGTTCACGACAACCCCTATCTTTGCAAACAGTGTAGATCCAGATCAGATGGATTCTGAAGAAGCCATCTGATCAGGATCTACACTGTTTGGCATTCAGTTCATGAAATTGTAGCAATAAATGACATCAAGTAATTTGATTGGCTGATAGACAGAAATGAGTGTGGCTAAAATGAATATTCAGCAAGATAAGGGTTATTATAAACTAAATCGCTGACAATGAGTGAGGAGTGTAGCATATTTAAATATTCAACATGGTGAGGGTTAAAGAGTCAGTATTACATGTATATTTCTAGGATGTGATGGTAGCTGGTGGTATGGAGAGTATGTCTAATGCACCTTACTACATGAAGAGGGGAACAACTCCCTATGGAAAAGTAGAACTTATGGTGAGGTTGCTTAAAAAACAACAGCAAAACATAACATATAAAGCTCCTGATAAGGAGGAATAATGAGGATAGTTTTTCATTATGAAAACACACCTATACTAATACATTGTAACCTTTATCGCCCAAAAAATGAAAATTTAAATATGAAAAATTGTGATATTTTTCTTATTTCTGCTCAAAATATAGATTGTGGGTACTCGTTAGAATCGCCTCAATGAGGCGGTTCTAACGAGTACCCACAATCTATATTTTTCAGTTCTAACGAGTACCCACAATCTATATTTTAGAGCAGAAATAAGAAAAATAAGGTTTACCCCTGCAAACCCCAGTTTTACTATATAAAAGTGGGGTTCGAGGGTGGTCAAAATTATAAAGGCGTGTTTTCGTGATGAGCTCTCTAGAGTCAAAGGCTCAGAGATGGGGATAGGGAGGGGTGAAGGGGGGTGCTTATAGTGGCTGGCTGTCTTTGTTGTTGTCAACATGTTTAACCCTTTTGGTTCCAAATGGAATCTTCCTTCTTATACATGTATATAGCAGGAGTCCATTTCAAAATTAAGGGGTGTCAGGTTGTGTTTTCTTCAAAATTTATTACGAAAAATTGCTGAACTTCTTGCAAACAGTGTAGCTGGACTGTTTGCCAATACCTGTTTTGGGGTTTCCAGTACAAAATGGGTTAAACAACATCTCTGAAACAACTGGGCCACTTGTTCTTATTTCTCCTTAACCCTTGTCCTGCTGAGCCCAGATATGCCTTATCTTTGAAACAATGTAGATCCAGATCAGATGGCTTCTGAAGAAGCCATCTGATCAGGATCTTCATTGTTTCCCATCCAGTTTATGTATTTGTTGCAATAATTTGCATCAAGTTATCTGATTGGCTGATAATCAGTAGTAGGTGTGACATATTTAAATATTCAGCAGGACAAGGGTTAAAATGTATATTGTGGGTACTTACTTGTAAGAACTGCCTCCGTGAAGCAATTCTAACAAATGCCCACAACATCTTTTTTTTAACAAGAAATAAGGAAAACTATTTTTTCTTGTCTCTCCATATGAACATACATTATGAATACTTGGTAAAATTGCCACATTGACACAATTCCAACAAGAACCACATCTTTCTTTTACAAGATATAAGAAAAACTATTTTTTTCTTGTCTCTGCGTATAAACATGTTATGGGTAAAAATTGCCTCATTGAGGTGATTCTAACTAGTACCCACAACATTTGTTTTCAACAAGAAATGAAGAAATTATCACTTACAGTAATTTAACCCATATATGCCTAGTGGCCCTTTTTTGGGACGCTGGCAAACAGTGGAGACCAGATCAGACGCCGCATAACGCGGCGTCTGATCTGGGTCTACACTGTTTGCTCAAAGAACATACATTTTTGTACAACTTACATTAAACAAAACAAATCTGACACCCCTATAATTGAAAATGGACAACTCCAAATTTATAAGATGGAAGATTCCATTGTCATATATGGGTTAATTAAGGAAAATATTTTCCTTCTTACTACGCCTTATCTGCTGCTATGAACATATACATTCAACTCGGCCTCGATAGCTGAGTCTGATGAGCATCTGACTGGTAATCAGGAGGAGGCAGGTTTGATACCTGCCAAGCTTGGCACCATTTTATGTTGTTGATTGATCATAAAATCTTTTCTGCTGTCATTCTCTCCCTTCCGCTGATTCAAGAAGGGCAGTTGTCAGTTTCTGGCGAAAGAATGTGCTTTGTACTGGTTAACCATTTATGTATAAGCCTGCCCAGGAAAAGTGTGGATAGTAAACTGACTGGTTCAAAAGTGACCTAAATAGTGTTGACTGGGCCATTAAACTTCAATATTAACACGCAAAATATAGTCAACTCACTATATAAAGGCATTCCTTGTCACAGCAGATTTTTTTCAAAATATTATATTTGGTTTATACAAAAGCAACATATTGTTCTGAGAAAACACTCATTAGTAAGATATGCAGTCTAGCATCAGACACCCAATTCATCATATATGTGTTTTTATTTTTCTCATTTTTTCTTTTTCTAGACATATGTTTAAGGGTAAGATCACTAGAAGTATTAATATGCATCTTGGACAGGAATTTATCTTTATTTCCCTTTCAAGGCTCATAAATGTATGGTAGATGTTCCAAAATTCCAATCTTTTTTTCATTCATTATTTGCTTATCACATCATTTTTCGTTTTTAGCTCACCTGAGCACGAAGGTGAGTTTTTTGGGATCGGTCTATGTCCGTCGTCCGTGCATACATCCGTCCGTCGTCAACTTTTGCTTTAAATGACTTCCTCTCCATATTTTGAAATAATTTCACAGGAATGTTCCTTGGGTGACCCTCCACCAAAATTGCTCAAATCGTTTTGCTCCGGTGAACAAGATGGCCACCAGAGCTAAAAATAGAAAAACCTTTAAACGACGTCTTCTCCTTAACCAGTTCATGGATTTTGAAATAATTTCACAGGAAGGTTCCTTGGGTGACCCTCTACCAAAATTGCTCAAACTATTCCACTCAGATGAACAAGATGGCCACCAGAGTTAAAAATAGAAAAACCTTTAAACAACTTCTTCTCCTTAACCAGTGAATGGATTTCAAAATAATTTCACAGGAATGTTTTGGAAGACCCTTTCCCAAAATTGCTCAAACCATTATGCTCGGATGAATAAGATGGCCGCCACAACTAAAATAGAAAATTTTTTAAAATGACTTCTTCTCCTTAACTGGTGGATGGATTTCAAAATAATTTTACAGGAATGTTCCTTGGGTGACCCTAAACCCAAATTGCTCAAACTGTCCTGCTCAGATGAACGAGATGGCCACCAGAGCTAAAAATAGAAAAAAAAAAACTTTGAAAGATTTCTTTTCCTTAACCATTGAATGGATTTTAAAATAACTGCACAAGAATGTTCCTTGGGTGACTCTCTACCAACATTGCTCAAACTGCTCCGCTTGGATGAACAAGATGGCTGCCAGGGCTAAAAATAGAAAAAAAAAATGTAAACGACTTCTGCTCCTTAACCAGTGGATCAATTTCAATATAATTTCACAGGGCTAAATATATAGAAAAAAAAAAACTGTAAACGACTTCTGCTCCTTAACCACAGGATGGATTTTGATGTAATTTCACAGGAATGTCCCTTGAGTGACCCTCTTCCAAAATTGCTCAGACTGTTCCGCTGGGATGAACAAGATTGCCACCAGAGCTAAAAATTGAAAAAACCTTTAAAAGACTTCTCCTTCTTAACCAGTAGATGGATTTCGAAATAATTTCACAGGAACGTTCCTTGGGTGACCCTCTACCAAAATTGCTCAAACCATTCTGCTCTGATGAACAAAGTGGCCACCAGAGCTAAAAATACAAAAACCTTTAAATGAGATCTGCTCCTTAACCAGTGGATGGACTTTGAAATAATTTCACTGGAATTTGAAATAATTTCACTGGAATGTTCCTAAGGAGACATCATACCAAAATTTCTCAAAGCGTTCTGCTCGGATGACTAAGATGGTCTCCAGAGCTAAAAAAAACAACAACCTTTAAACGACTTCTTCTCCTTAACCAGTGGATGTATTTCAAAATAATTTCACAGGAATGTTTCTTGGGTGACCCTTTATTATAGCCCCGCTTTGAAAAAGTGGGGCTATATTGGATTTGCCATGTCCTTCTGTCATTCCGTGATTCCGTTAATTTGTGTTGGCTCCATAACTTTGTATCTGCTTAACATATTTTCATGAAACTTCACACAAATGTTAAACACCATAAGACAATGTGCAGAGCGAAGGAATTATAACTGTGGATTGCCTACTTTTGGAGTTATTGCCCTTTGAACATTTTCCGTAATTCCGTAATTCCGTAATTCCGTGATTCCGTTAATTTGTGTTGGCTCCATAACTTTGTATCTGCTTAACATATTTTCATGAAACTTCACACAAATGTTAAACACCATAAGACAATGTGCAGAGCGAAGGAATTATAACTGTGGATTGCCTACTTTTGGAGTTATTGCCCTTTGAACATTGAAAAATGGCAATTTTAATTGTGTCCGCTTCATAACTCGAAAACCGTTTGAGATATTTTTAGGAAACTTCACACAAATGTTAAGCACTATGAGATGATGTGCAGAGCGCAGGAACCATAACTCTGCATTGCTTATTTTTGGAGTTATTGCCCTTTGAACATTGAAAAATGGCAATTTTAACAGTGTCCGCTTCATAACTCGAAAACCGTTTGAGATAATTTCATGAAACTTCACACAAATGTTAAGCACTATGAGACAATGTGCAGAGCGCAAGAACCATAACTCTGGTTTTCGTATTTTCTGTGTGTCTGTCTGTGTCTGTTAACAATTTTCGTGTCCGCTCCATAACTTTAAAACCCATTCACATATTTTTATGAAACTTCACACAAACATTAAACACCATGAGATGGTGTGCAGAGTGCAGGAACCATAACTCTGGATTGCCTAATTTTTGAGTTATTTCCCTTTGAATATTGAAAAATATCATTTTTAGCCGTCTTTGCTAGATAACTCAAAAACCGTTTGAGATAATTTTATGAAACTTCACACAAATGTAAAGCACCATATTACGTGTGCAGAGCGCAGGAACCCAAACTCTGGATTGTCTACTTTTTCAGTTATAGGCTTTTGAATATTAAAAAATGGCAATTTTAACTATGTCCGCTCCATAACCGTTTCTGATATTTTCATGAAACTTCAAATAAATGAAAAGCACCTTGAGATGATGTGCAGAGTGCAGGAACCATAACTCTGGTTTGCCTACTTTAGGAGTTATTGCCCTTTGAACATTTAAAAAGGCAATTTTGACTGTGTCGGCTCCATAACTCACAAACCATTTGAGATATTTTCATGACACTTCACACAAGTGTAAAGCACCATGAGACAATGTGCAGAGCGCAGGAACCCTGACTCTGATTTGCCTACTTTAGGAGTTATTACCCTTTGAACATTGAAAAATGGAAGATGAAATTTAGTATAAACATGGACATTCTGGTAATGTATCATGCTCATTGAAATGAGGGACAAGGGCTCACAACTCTTAGAGTTTTTCCAGATAATGTAAAATTTTCAACAGTTATTTCTTGTTCATAACTGTTTTCTCTGCAGCTTAAATAACTTTCTTCTCTGACAGCGCTGAAGCGGGGCTATAGTCAGATCCTCTGACAGCTCTAGTTAAAATTGTTCAAACAATTCTGCTGGGATGAAAAAGGTGGCCAGAGCTAATAATAGAAAAACTTTTAAATAACTTCTCCTGCTTAACCAGTGGATGGATTTTGAATTAATTTCGCAGGAATGTTCCTTGGGTGACCCTTTTCCAAAACTGCTCAAACCTTAATGCTTGGGTGAACAAAATGGCCACCAGAGCTAAAATTATATAAAAAACCTGCTTGGGTCAACCAAAGTTGCTAAAACCCTCTACTCCACCATATATTACCTACAATTTCATTTGTACAATATATGGATCAGGTGAGCGATCCAGGGTCATCATGGCCCTCTTGTTTTGGAAAACTTGATGAAATGGAAGTCTTGATATCAATCCACTCAGTATCATTTATTATACCCAAGCATATGGAGTATGTCGGGTATAT
Source organism: Lucinisca nassula (assembly GCA_963580285.1). Taxonomy (NCBI): domain Eukaryota; kingdom Metazoa; phylum Mollusca; class Bivalvia; order Lucinida; family Lucinidae; genus Lucinisca; species Lucinisca nassula. The sequence goes on from OY757013.1 coordinate 36,191,610, forward strand.
AGTTTTCATCTTTCCATCCCTTCATCTGTTCGTTCATTCGTACTTCCGTCTGTCCATCCATTCGTCAACCGTTATGTCAAAGTTTTGCGTTAAACCTTTTTGATTGCTCATATCTCTGTAACCACATGTTAGAGATTCTCTTCATATTTGTTAAAGGATGTCTCTATAGCATTACCTTTCATATGGACTATCTGAGCCTCTGGGTCAAGCCCCTGGGTGGGCTATCCGTTTATCAACTTTTATGTCAAAGTTTTGTGTTAAACCTTTTTGATTGCTCATATCTCTGTAATAACATGTTAGATTCTCTTCATATTTGGTACAGGATATCTCTATAACATTACCTTTCATTTGAAATATCTAAACTTGCAGGTCAAGCCCCTGGGTGGGCTGTCCGTCCATTCGTTCATTGTTTAGATCAAAGTTTTGTGTTAAAACCTTTTTGATCATTCATATCTCTGTAACCACAGGATAGATTTATTTGGTAAAGGATATCTCTATAGCATTACCTTTCATATGGAATATCTAAGCCCCTGGGTCAAGCCCCTGGGTGGGCTGTCCATCCATTTGTCAACTTTTACGTCAAAGTTTTGTGTTAAGCCTTTTTGATTGCTCATATCTTTGTAACCACATGTTGGGTTCTCTTCATATTTGGTACAGGATATCTCTATAGCATTTGATCATATGGAATATCTAAGCTCCTGGGTCATGCCCCTGGTCGGGGCAAGGGGTCAATAATTAAGACTTAGGCAGTTTGATTATGTCAAAGTTTTGTGTTAACTGTTTTCATTATACTCCTGGCATACAAAGTATATCAAGGGTTATAGTTTTTGTCTTTCCATCTGTTCATTATCAGTTAGTTTGTTCTTTTCTTATGCTGAGACCCTTGTCAGATTTGTAAGCTTGTATATTGGTCCTTGTGATTTTAGAAGCTGCAGTGACCAGAACTGTTAAATTTTGCATAATATTTTCTCTTGAAATGCAGACAATAATAAATGCAAGTAATAATAAAAAAAATGTATTGGTTTATATTGGCATTATACAGCTACTTTAATTCAGCAAATGTTCTATGACAGCCTATTCTATGTTTGTTGTTTCCAGGTAATATTTTTCCAAATAGTCTCAAACTTCGAATTTTTATGCCCCCCTGCCATTCGAAGAATGATGGAAAGGCATATAACGTTGCCCCTGTGCGTCTGTCCGTGTATCCGTGCGTCTGAAACTTAAAGGCGGTCAATAACTTCCTTATTTCTTGATGGATTTTAAAAATTACTTGGCAGAAATGTTAACCATCATGAGACAACATGTCACGCCAGGTTCGTACCTCCAAGGTCAAGGTTATACTTAGAGGTCAAAGGTCCAAAAAGGATCCGAAACTTAAACACAGTCAATAACTTACTTATTTCTGGATAGATTTTGAAATTACTTTGAAGAAATGTTAACCATCATGAGACGATGTGTCACGCGCAAACGCATATCTGTACCTCCAAGGTCAAGGTGATACTTAGAAGTCAAAGGTAAAAAAAAAATGGTCCGAAACTAAAACACAGTCAATAACTTTCTTATCTCTCGATGGATTTTGAAATTACTTGGCAGAAATGTTGGCCATCATGAGACAATCTGCCTCACACAAAACCAAGATTCTTACCTCCAAGGTCAAGGTCATACTTAGAGGTCAAATATGAAAAAAGGGTCCAAAACTTAATCACAGTCAATAACTTTCTATGGACGAATACGAACATAGACATATTTTCAGGCGGTGGCATCCGTGTCCTATGGATGCATTTCTAGTTATTATCATTCAACAAAGACAAGCAGTTTCATCTTTGGATGTGATAACTTATACTATATTTGTTGAAATTCAATAGTTATTCTCAGTGGAATAAAATGGAAAGTTTATACAGAAAGGTTCAATGCTACAGACAAATTGTCATTTCAACTTAGAGGCCATGGCACTGGCTGGGGGTATACGTGCCCCACTGGGCACTTTCTCGAGTTTGCAAACAGCCTGGTGTACAGTCATATGGCACCAGATTTCTAATCACCACACTTTGGCATAAACATAAATTGACCATGGAAGGAAAAGGATTTTGGAAATATAGGTTACTTTCTTTGATTAAGAAAGAAAACTGATGTCCAGTCACAAGGCACCATATTTCTAATCCTCAAACTTTTAGCATATACATAAACTGAAAAAGAAAAGACAATATTTTATGAGTGTAAAACTTTATACTATACTTCAGACACCTTGTTGAATGACTCTGATGGCTCTTTTACCAAGACTGTTTTAAACTCGTTCTAGAGTTCCTATGCAAAATTTCATATAATTGCAGATATAATGCTATATTGGGGATAGTTTTGGAAGAATTTTCTTATTGTATCTTTGAAGTGTACTGTAATGATCCTAAGTATTGGGACAAAATGCCTAAGCAAACAATGCAGACCAAGATCAGACTGCTTGTTCAGGAGCAGTCTGATCAGGTTCTACACTGTTTGCCATTCTGTCTGCACCTTTTGGACTGCTTTCTGGATCATGAAACAAATTTGTTAAAATTTGTGGGGAATAACAGCAAGTCCTGAAGGTGTCCGAATTTTTTTTTTGCTTTTTATGGTATGTTGTGTGTTCTCATTAGAATTGCCTCTTTGAGGCAATTCTAATGAGTGCATACACCATACCTTTATTTTCATGAAAATTGTAAACATATCCCTATTAAGATTGTAAACAGATCAGATGCTGCAGAACGCTGCATCTGATCAGGGCCTGCAGTATTTGCTAACAGATTTTTCAGTCAAAAATAGAATAAAAATGATAAAATAGGCCTACCACCCCTTAAATGACAAATGGACTTGTCCTACATTTAGCAATGGAAGAGTCCCCTAGTATACAATGGGTCGAATCTCCTGACTTGATACTATGATTAACCTTCAGTGGCTCAAACTGCTTCTGTCTCGAACTAATTTTCATTGTGTTCAAGCCATTGATGTTTGACTGTATATTTCAGGATGCAATAGTCTATGATGGTCTGACAGACGCATATGGGAAGTACCACATGGTATGTTGTTTAAAAATTTTCTCATTGTTTCCATCCTACACCTATAAATCTGTACAAATTGTAGTAACGGCCGCCGCCTATCAGGGCTTGAAAAAATAGATGGGCTGCATAATGCTTCCAGGCAGAGCTGAACCCGACCCGCACACCAGTACTGGTAAACCCCTTAGAGGATCTAAGCCTGCCCAGGAGTAGTACGAGTCGGACCGTCCATGTTTATAAACCCTATTGGTTTCATTAGGCGGCAGGGCTTGAGATGTCATTTCATCTTAATGTCGGGTAAAAGTCCAACAAACTTAGAAGCAACGTCTCCAGAATGACCTATACAGTGTTGACGGGGATGTTAAACCTCAAATTGTAGTAAAATTTTCTTGGAGACAGTGTTGTTTCTGTCTCCTTGTTTTCTGTGATCTTAGCCCCTTTGAAAAAAGGGTCTATTCCAAAAGGGAAGAATTTGCTGCCAAGGAGCAAATGCTTTCTTTCTGTTTTTGCTCCTCGAAGGGAGAGCATATAGTCACCGCTTTGTCTGTCCTTCTGACCATCCATCCATCCATCTGTATACTGCCTATCCCCTCGTGTGCTTTCTCGGCAGTTGTACATTACATACATTTCAGAATTCTTTTAGAAGTAGACCCTTTCTGATAAGGGGAGTAAAAACATTTTGAAAGAATAGTTTCCCCTGAAAATGTATGCATTCACCCTGAACACATTTGTGTGAAGGATCACATCTCATGCAGTACTTAATATTTAATCTTTCTCAGTTATAATTATAATTGGATTTGGCCCACTGCTCACCTCTGATTGATGATTGCTCAGTATAAGTGAAATGTTCTTGATAGGTAAGTAAAACAGTAAACCCAAGTGAGAAAAATTAAATATCATGATAAGGCAATATTAACCCATTTAGTACCAGAAACCCCAAAACGGGTACCCATGCAAACAGTGTAGGCCCAGATCAGACGCCGCAGAATGCGGCGACGTCTGATCAGGGCTTACACTGTTGGAAAAAAGTTCAGCCATTTTTCAAATCAATTTTGAAGAAAATGCAACCTGACACCCCTAAATTTTGAAATGAACTTGTGCTATATATAAGGAGGAAGATTCAATTTGGTGCAAAAAGGGTTAAAAAAAAGATCTTGCTTTTTAGGGTATATGTGGAGAAGACACGGCAAAGAAGTTTAACATAGGTCGTGAAGCTCAGGACGAGTACGCTATTCGTAGTTACAAATTGAGTAAAGCAGCAGTAGAGGGAGGTTTACTCAAAGATGAAATAACACCAGTGGAAATTCCACAGAAAAAAGGTGATTTTGTAAATACTGAAAAGATTGGGACCCTTATCTGTTACTGTAATTATCCTACAATATTAACCCTTACATCAGGGGCCTCTGTCGCCTAATGGGTAAGAATGCTGACTCTTAATCCTGTCTCTCACAGCTGTGGTTCTAGCCTCGCATAGGCCACATGTGAGATGACAGTTCTGCAAAGGAAGGTCAGGGGCCAGTTGTTCAAAACTAAACATATCGTAAAAACTTTAATCATTTAATATGGCAAATATGCTGAATTTTTTGCTGAAACAATGTGAGCAGCTTTTGCATTTGCAAAAGCTGCTCACATTTTTTCAGCAAAAATTCCAAAATTTTCGATATTGTACTTGCTAGAACAGTGAACAATATGACCACTAACGAGCTTGTTAAGCTAATGATGCTTTGAACAACTGGCCCCAGGTGTTTTTCTCTGGATACTCCGTTTTCGCCTACCTCTGATCAAAAACCCTTCCAAAGTGGACTTTTCCATCATTGAATGTAGATATACCCATCGTTGTCAACAAGGGTTTGTCAGAATCATTAGCAGACTGATAAACGATGAAATTCCTGATGAGACAGCTCATTATGGCTTGTCTCATCTGGATCTACACTGCATTGCATTGGTATAGCTAATGCAATTTGACATGAGACCTATAACCGCTTTTACCATAATTTCACACCCAACTGAATGCATATACAGTCAAACCTGTCTTAAGCAAGCAGTCATGGGATATTTCAAAATCGCTTGCTTAAGACAGGTGCTTGCTTAATACAGGTGGGTCTGGGACTGGTTTTGAGGTTTTAGGTGAACTGTTTCGTCCCTGCCAAGGGTACTCATCAGGTGGCTTATTTGGCTACCACTACAGTTTTTTCTTTTATATTTATGTTTTATATATTTTGTTTTATTTTTTTTTTATTATGTTTTGTATTCTACGGTATCTGATCTGGGCCTGCACTATTTACGTTGTCTGATCTGGGCCTGCACTGTTTGCCAGGGTACCGGTTTTGAGATTTCCTATACAAAATGGGTTAATGCTTATCCAGCTGAACCTTCACAAATAGTTTAGGTACAGATCAGATGGCCTCTTTAGGAGTCATCTATTCAGGATCTACTCTGTTTCTTTATGCAGTTTGTCAACTGAACAAATACATTATGTAAACAAAAGGGTGACGATTGTACCAATTAATGACAGTTTTGACATATCCCTTGATGATTTTCCCCCATTCAACCATGTTTTCTCACCTTTTTATTGTCAAACAAACAACTGCCAGTCAATGATGATGATAATTACACTCACCTGTCTAATTGTGGAGACATTATCGGCATTTAACAAAACATAAAAGAAACAATGATTTCTCGAGGTTTGTTCCGATGCGGTATCTGTTTTTAAAACCGGGAAACAGACTTTAATATTTTTTTTACCGTGTTCGATTAGCGCCATGCAATAGATTTGGCCGTTTCGAATACGGTGCGGTGCGGTAAAAGGTTCGACAGAATAGCGAAAATTGCACCCAACGTATAACCGGTTTATAAAAAACACAAACTGCAGAAATCAATCAATCTGGCCGCACCAGAAAAATCAAAATGGACGCTTAAGATTATATTTTGGCTATTTGGGATAGAAAAGGCTTGACCGTTGGCCGCGTTTGACAGGTGCACGCTTAATAGAGGGAATTTTGCATTGAATACTATCGGGGGGATATGGAATTGGCCGTTTAAGGGAGGGTCACGCTTAATAGAGGTGGCCCGGAGACCAGGTTAGACTGTATTTACCATCGCCATTTTCCGAAGCGGTCGGTATTGTTATTCAATACATAGAGGTCGGTAAATGGATCGCCATGCATGAGATCTCAAAAATTCACAAGAAGTGTACGAACAGCGACCTATTAAGGGATAACTGCGACTGATGTATTCTTTGCGTAGAGGTCAATCTGGTGTCAAATTGCACCAGCTATATCTGTTCTGAGCTACAGTACTGGTGGCACAGGTGGATGGAAAAATGGGCCTGGGAGGCCCAAGATGACCTGGAAGCAGCTGACAGAGAGAGATCGCAGAAAGTGGAAGCTGTTAGCTATTGACCCTCATGATAGATACACCTGGAGATCTGGTGTGAGGTCAAATTTTCATGGCTACAGCAAGCCAGCTACCTGGAAGGTGACCCACTTATGTGGCTGTTGCCCCTGTACCTGCATGCTAATAGAAACGGTTGATGATGGAAAAGTACACAGAGATCAGATTGCAGCTTTTGATCTTTGACTACATTTCTGTTCTTATTAATTGTGGTATATAATTATTCTGACAAAGCACATACATATGCATGTATTCTGAAGTTTGTTAACTTTCATGTCGATGTCAACCAGAAAATGCCAGTGTTGACTGAGGCAATAGCAGAGGTCAATATTTTTTCCTCTATGGCTGACATCACATAATGTCCAGTAACACAATTCTTTGCAGTTTCTTTATTGTATAATTTACGCTCTGCATGCTGGGTATTTTTTCGCAGCAGTCGACGTTTTGAAATATTTTCTTAATTTTTGCAGAAAACAGGATTTGACATCTCATGCAAATTGTCTCCTATGGAGACAATTTGCATGTGATGTCAGATCCTGTTTAGGGGGAAAAATAAGAAAAATCTCAATTTGCCATCTGCTGAATTAGCCTAGAGAGTATAGGTTCAGTCACAATAAGTGAAAATAGAGGATCTAACATGAGTGATCTTTTCATATGTAATTTTTGAAATGAGCCTTTGGCGAGTTTCTTAAATTTCACATGAAATGACCATGAGTGTAAGATTCTGTTTATCATATAATTCTTTTAAATCAGATTTTGTCGCTGAAGAAGTTCAAAAGAAAACATAGAATTATCATGGACGACATCATGACATTTCGCTCCAGCAACCTTGTGCTATTACACTTGTGGTCATATGATTTTTATGTCATAACCTTATCCATTAAATGACAACAACGTAATGTGATAATATTCATCTTTTGCCCTTGTGTGAGGGGAATATGACCATTTGTTCACCCGAGCAGGTAATATTGCCCGAGGACAATATTACATACATACACACATCCTCTTCGGGGAAAAAGGCTCACGCCTGTAACTCCCACTCCACACCTGGTCTTCTTGTCATAGTTTTGAGCACATGCATGGGTGGGACAGTGTATTGTCTATAATGCCAGTGCTTGTCTAACTTAGATTTGAAGTCGTAGACATCTTTGGCATTGACGACCCAGTCTGGTTGTGTGTTCCAGTTGTTTACTTGTTGAGGGTGAATGAATCGTCATATTCCCCTCACACAAGGACAACAGGGACTATGATGATTCTTCACCCGAACAGGCATATTGCACATCTCTAGGCTGAACAAATCATCATATTCCACTCACATATTTATTATACCGAATTCTGACTTCTGGAGATTCTTTCAGTGAATGCACTTGTACTTTTGAGCAGTGATGTCAGGTGGGGTGGGGGTATATTGCAGGGATATGAAAATTTATGGCCCTGTGCTTGGCGTGCTCTTGACCAATCGGAATTCTAGAATAGCTCATGAATATTAATGAGATATAATAAAAGATGTTTGGCCATGTGTGCACAGTGAAGACCTAGTGTTGATCATGCTTCAATTAGCATGAGGGCCCAATTGTTCAAGGCATCGTTACCTTAACTTGTTACTGGTCAAAATGTTGAGGCTTCTAGTGAGTACAATATCTCACAGAGTGGTATTTTTGCTGAAAAAATGTGAGTAGCTTTTGCATTTGCAAAAGCTACTCACATTTTTTTCAGCAAAAATATCAGTATATTTGCCATATTAAATGATCCAAAGTTTTAATGTTACATCATTAGTTTGGAGGAACTGGCCTCAGAAGAATGAAACTTAGTCCTTTAACCCTAACACAGACAACCAAATACAGAATCTTGTTAGTACCTGGCAAGGGGGGAAAATTCTCCAAAATTTCCTGCATGACCAAGGGCAAGTAGGGTTTGGTAAATTTCATTGGAACTAGAAAAAAAAATTTACTCATCCTTCAGCATAATTTGGGCACTCGCCATAGCGAGTGGATACTTGTGGATTTTTCCAGTCCTGCCTAGTTAATTAGCCAATTTTATATGGGAAACCCAGAAACAAGACACTAGCAAAAAGTTTAGGTCCAGATCATATGCCATAGAATGTGGTGTCTGATCAGGGCCTGCTCTGTTTGCACTGATTTTGTACCGGAAACCCCAAAATGGGTAATTGGCAAACAGTGCAAGCCCAGATCAAACGCCGCAGAACATGATGTCTGATAGGGCCTGCACAGTTTGCAAAATAGTTCAGGTAGTTTCCTAATGAATTTTTAAAAATAGCAGCCGCTAAATTTCGAAATGGACCCAGGATGTATGTTTATAAGACAGGTGATTCCATTCAGAACAAAATTGGTTAAAGTACATGCGATTATGTTGTGTTGAAGTTTTACGCCCCTGCCAACACTATTTAGTTAATTTTGGAGACTTTGCTTCCAATTTTGTAGGACTTTTACCTATCATTGAGATGAAATGACATCCCAAGCCCTACTACTACCCTTATAAACAGATTGAGTTTAAGGGATGGTCTGACTCCTAGATGGTCTGACTCCTACCACTCTAAGTTAGACCTTCTGAGTTGTCTACCTATATTCAAATGTTTGGTCGTTTTCAGCTCTGCATGTTAGCTCCGTGCAGCCCTATCTATTTCTTCAAGCCCCGATGGACAGTGGCGCATATTGGTTTAAGTACATGCATTGTGGTATAAAACTGTTTCAGGAGATCCAAAGGTAGTTTCAGAAGATGAAGAATACAAGAAAGTAAACTTTGAGAAATTCAAGACCCTAAAATCTGTCTTCCAGAAAGAGGGTAAGATTACTGTTTTGCTCTTCTAGTTTGGAAATACTGGTGCTTGCAAAATGTTTATGCCTTTGCAAATGGTCATATTCTAAATTCATGCTCGGTTATTAGATGCAATACATGTACGTGCTTAAGTAAAATGTAGTACTAAGCATTAATCTATTAGTACTATTTGTTTATAGGTTTTATGTCCCACCAACAGCTAGGTAATATACAGGTGGGACCTCTGTTTATTTAAAGTCATGTTCACCAGATTGGACATTGAACCACCGACCTCTAGACCCCTATCCAAAGCAGTATCAAATGTTTCAGATGATTCATCAAAAACGTGCATTTAACGTTGTTATATATCAATCAGTAGTTACCCTGATGTGTGAATATTTTTTTTCCCAGAAAAATCTGTTTCTGTATAAACATTCTGACTTACGGATTTGCATAAAAAAACATTAGGATAACAAATCCATTTAAGGGGGATGGGAACACCTCGCAGATTTTTCTGCCATTTTTCAAAGGGAGACAACTTCCAGGACCTCCTGTCTGCTTTTCTATAAGCCCTGTCCCACTGAAAAAGGGGTCTACTCTTAAGGGAAAGAATTTGCTCCTCAGGAGCAAATTTTTTCCTTTAAGAGTTGACCCTTATTGACATTGGAGACAAAAATACTTCAGCAGGCGTTGCCTCCCCTGAAGGCAGCCCCCGCTCATAGGGGCTTGAAGAAATATATGGGCTGCACGATGCTTCCACACAGAGCTGAATCCAGCCTGCACCCTAGTAGTGGTAAACGGCTTACAGGATCTAAGCCTGTCCAGGAACCGCGGTGCGAGGCGGACCGTCCATGCTAATAAACCCTATTGGTTTCATTGGGCGAAAGGGCTTGAGATGTCATTTCATCTCAATGTCGGGTAAAAGTCCCACAAAATTGGAAGCAACGTCTCCAAAATGACCTTTACAGTGGTGACGGGGACGTTAAACCTCAATCAAACAATCAAACAAAGCCTCCCCTGAAGGTGTTCCATTCCTCTTAAGATTATAAGAGTCTTTTATGAGTATGCATTTGATGTCTTTCTTTCTTTCTACTGATACTGCGTTGGTCACATTTGACCATTACCGCAGTTGTACATTACATACACTCCAGGTTTTCAGGATGAAAGCCTACACAGTTATCTTGTATTTACGATAGGGATCTTTAACCTGCACAGGGGATGGTTCTTTCTGCACAGGGGGCCTCCAGTTAACGTCTCGATCCGAAGGGCGGTGCACTTAATGACATTCATCCCTGCAAGTGATGTCAATGGAGCGTGTTCCGACACCGAAATTTTATCGCCGCTGCCAGGGATCGGACCAGGGACCTCTAGCAACAGAGGCAAATGCACTAACCACTGAGCTATCACGCTCCATTGAGTAGTGAGGCAATATCCAATCAGAACTGAGGCTTAGTCAAGGTTCTGATTGAACTGGGGATCCCGGTGGTTGGCTATGGGATCCACACAAATAAAAGATCCTTTTTCCTTTGTGCTGGAATGGTTAATGACAGACTGAGATTAATGGAAAGTCTGTGTTGTATTGCAGGGACCATTACAGCAGCTAATGCTAGTACACTCAATGATGGAGCAGGGGCCATTGTACTGATGTCAGCTAAAGCTGCTGAGAGACTCAATGTTAAACCACTGGCTAGGATTCTAGGTAAGGAAAACAATTGGTGGGGGGGGGGGGGGGGGGGGCTGTTGTTCAACACTAACCATGTCATTAGCTAATGTATTGTTAAACTTTGATCCTTTAATGTGGCAAATACAGGTGGCTCCCACTATCTGAACTTCCCATCGGGGCTTGGAGAAATAGATGGCCTGCAGGATGCTTCCACGCAGAGCTGATACCGACCACACATGAGTACTGGTAAACCGCTTAAGCCTTCCCAGGCAAAGCAGTGCAAGTCGGACCGCCCATGCTTATAAACTCTATTGTTTTCATTGTGCGACAGGGCTTGAGATGTCATTTCATCTCATCGTCGGGTAAAAGTCCCACAAAATTGGAAGCAATGTCTCCAAAATGACCTATATAGTACTGACAGGGACCTTAAACCTCAAATCAAACAAACAAACAAACTATCTGAACTTCGGCTATCTCAGAAGTATCACTGTCAAAGTCATTTTTCATTCCCGATTTTTTTTCACTGTCGTGAACAGCATGATAAGAGTTAATATCCAAATAAACAAACACTAACATTACAAATGTTATATATTTTAGGTTTTGCCGATGCAGCCTTGGCTCCTATTGATTTTCCTACAGCACCAGTATATGCCATACCAAAGGTTTGTAATTTCTCGAGCCATCACGAAAACACACCTATATGATTCTGACCCCATGAACCCCAATTCTATACAGTAAAACTGGGTTTATAGGGATACTGGATTTATAGGGATAAAATTTATTTTAAGCTCTCCTGAGCCAAAGGGTCTTGGGGAGGTATTGTAGTCACTCACGGTCCGTCATTGTCCGTCCATCCATCTGTCCGGGCAAACACACCCTTGTGGCAAACATTGCCCTGCCCTGGGGCCCACAGATTTTACAAAGGTTTATATAGGGAAAACCTTAGAGAATCTTCTTGTCTGAAACCTGAAGGCCAAGGTCTTTGATATTGGTATGACGCTTCATCTAGTGAACTGTTCAAGTTATAGCCCTGGGGCCAGATATGGCCTCGGGGTGGGGCCCACTGGATTTACATGACTTATAGAGGAAATACCTTAAAAATCTTCTTTCCTGAAATCAGAAGGCTTAGATATTTATTCCCAAGCTTTTAAAAAAGCGTTAGGGGATATTGTGAACCACTCCGTCCATCTGTCTGTCCATCCATCTGTGTGTCTGTCCATCCATCTGTCACACTTTCTCCTCCTTAGCCACTGGCTGGAATGCAATCAAATTTGGTACATAGCTTCCTTACATGATGAGGGCGTGCAACAGCAGCGTTAAATTTGGGTGCACCCAGGCCTTGCTCCACCCCCTATACTTTAGTAAAAGCCTTATATATGAGAAACTGAAAAGCCTAATGTATGAGAAACTGTTTAAATCCCCACCCCTAAACCATATATATTCTTGTTCCTTACGATAGGACGCTTTCAGTGACATTAACCTGGAGGTCCCCGGGGGAGGGCATGCCCTCCATTTCATTAAAGGCCTTATATCTCAGAAACAGTTTAGATCCTCACCCCTAAACCATACTTATTCTTGTTCCTTATGATAAGACATATTTAGAGATGCCAACTATGGTGATCTGTGGGTTACGCTGGGGCCATGCCCCATCCCTCCACTTCATAAAAGGACATATATTTCAGAAACCATTCAGATCCCCACCCCTAAACCATATATATTCTTGTTCCTTACGACAAGACGCTTTCAGTGGCACCAACCTGGAGGTCCCCAAGTGAGCCGGGGCCATGCCTGAAAATAATAGAGAAGAAAAACAATGGAGAGTTCAAACTGTGAAGTAATGTATTAGCAGTAGTGAGTCCTGTTGAAACAGTGCTGTGGGGTCTCCACCGGGACACTCTTGTCGCCAACCTCGTGGGCAAACGACGCAAATGGTCCATTGCGGTGCCGGACTGACGTGTAATTAAGCAACGCCAAATTACTGGAACATTATGAGTGTTATAATGAGGTTGTGGTGTACCACATTTGTGAGAAGCATTGTAATAAGACTTTAGTTTACTGAATTTAGGAAAATTAAGGTATTATTAATTTTGTTGTTTTGATTCTTGACAGAGAACATGGGATCACATTGCCTGCCTGAAAGTGATATTTGCCCAAACAGTAAGGCGAGGGCAAGATTGGGAATGTAATCCCATGCTCCCCAGGCAAGGAGAAGGTGGGGATACCATATTCCCTGTCAAGAACCAAAATAAGCCCTTCTGCATGCACAACATTGATCACGCTGCTCAGTGGGAAAACATTGATGTCATATTAGAATAGAGTTTAATACGGAAAACAATCAATGAATCAAAAACAATCAGAAGGTTTTTATTTTATTTATTGGCTAAAAATTATTAGCTGAAAATCATATTGCTACATGAAATTATTTTGCTTTTATTTCTCATCAGCTGTGCTGTAAATCCAAGATGGCGGTCATCACAATTCAGTGAAGGCAAGTACGAGAGAGTAATATTTATTTTTTGGGCTCTTAGGGTATATGGAAAATAATTGCCCTTGTGCTGTCCAATCAAAAGCCTACAGATTTCTTTGCAGAATGACAATAATCGTTCTCCAGCTGTACATAACAGCCCCTACATTTGCAAACAGTGTAGATCCAGAGAAGCCATCTGATCTAGATCTACACTGTTATTCAGTTTGTGAATTGAATAGATACATTATATCAAGCTATTTCATTGGTTGATAGTTTGAATGTGTGTTGCAAAAAAAATGAGCCAGCGCCCGTCAAAACCTACAATAAGATGTGCACTCAATGAAGACTCAGATCAGCCTGCACATCTGTGCAGTCTGATGAGAGTCTTCTTTGTGCACTCTAAGGATAGCATAGGGCCCCAATGCTCCTTCATGCAGCAAGAGAAGTCTCTGGTTAGACTATATGGATGTGCAGGCTGATCTGATTCTTTGCTGAGCACACATGTAAGTTGTAAGAAATGCTGTGCCCTGGCTCAAATGTATTCAGCAGGCCAAGAGTTAATCTTTCAACAGCACTGTATCATTTGCAGGTATTAGAATGGACAGGAGTAAAGAAAGAGGATGTTGCCATGTGGGAGATCAATGAGGCCTTTAGTGTTGTGGCGATAATTAATGTACAACAACTAGACCTAGATATCAACAAAGTTAACATTCACGGTGGAGCAGTTAGCCTCGGACATCCTATTGGGTATGCTCACTTACATTCTTAAAGGATTCCATGCCCCAGCCCATCAGGGCTTCGAGAATTAATTGGGCTGCATGTTGCTTCTGCACAGAACTGAAACCAACCAAAGAGCTGAGTACTGTTAACCACTTGGAAGGTCTAAATCTGCGTGGGCAAAGTGGTGCATGTCTGACCATCCCTGCTTATAAATCCTCATGGTTTCTTTATGCAGTGTGGCTTGAGATGCCATTTCATCTCAGTGTCACACTGTCGGGTTAAAGTCCACAAAATTGGAAGCAATGTCTCCAAAATAACCTATATTGTGTTGATGGGGACATAAAACATCAACACAACATCAATGTTGTTACAGAAAGTGGTCTTGAATATGGTAGTTATTACTACATTCCTGGCCCCAGTTGGGGAGAACAATACTTAACCCTTATCCTGCTGTTTACGATAATCCCTACCTTTACAAACAGTATAGATCCAGATTCCAGATTCTTCAGAAGCCATCTGTTCAGGGTCATTCAGTTTCTGAATTTGAACAAAACATTATATCAAATAATCTGATCGGCTAATAGTCAGAAATGGGTGTCTTGATTAATATATTCAGCAGGATAAGGGTTAAACTTTTCAACAAAATAGAACCTTCCTCACCATATGTAGCAGGAATCCATTTAGAAATTTAGGAGTGTCAGTTTGAAGTAATTTCAGAAATTTGTTTAGAAATGGCTGTCTGACCTTGTTTTCAAACAGCAAAAACCATGGTCAGACTCCATATTCTAAGGCATATGATCTGAAACTGCACTGTAAGCCCCAGTGCTTACCATCTAATCCTGTGATATATGCATCATATATATTTATTATGAAGTCATCTTTTACTTCTTTGAGGTGGACAACAAACATATTTCATCGAGTTGTTGAAAGCATCCAAATTTTCACGAGTGTAATGTAAATGTATTTTGTGTGTACTCATTAGAATCGCTGGCCTCAGTGAGGCTATTATAATCAGTTCACACAAAGTACATAATTTTTTGATGTGCTCATTAGAATCACCTCGATGGGGTGATTCTAATGATTTTGCACAAAATACATTTTTAAGGTAAAACTAGAACGTTCTCTTTTAATGATCTTAAATCTATTAATAGCTGCAGTTATGGGATTCGTTTTCCTAGGGACTCGAGAATGAGATCGGAACAGCCGTGATAAACAAGTCATTCGTGTTGGAGACATAGAAGTTTTAAGTCACGACAATTGTTGTCTGCTTTGTTGTCAGCCATGTACTTTAAAATTAGTTTTTGCATACACTGTTGACCCAGATCAGATTGCTTCTCTAGGAGCAGTCTGATCTGGGTCCACACTGTTTGCCTGTATGTAAAAATATTTTTAAAAGTTTGCAAAAAACATTCAGCAGGCGACATTATCAGATGTAGTTTTTCTCGACATCATAAGGGTTAATGTAGTAAATTGTCTGTTTTTCAGAATGTCAGGAAACAGAATTACCACACACATGGTCCACGCCTTGAAGAAAGGAGAGATGGGATGTGCCGGGATATGCAATGGAGGGGGTGGGGCATCTGCCATTCTCATAGAAAAGTTGTAACAGGAAACAACATGGATATTGCATACAACAAGACAGTGCTGTATTTAATCAGTGTGATAAATGCTATGAATAAATTCGAACAAATGAGTATGTGTAATGAACATGCCTCATTAGACATGTGTGCTCAGATAAGACTGATCAGCTTGTGGTTGTCAGTTTCTCGGAAAACAATGTGCACTGTACTGGCTAAACACTTACATGCAAGCCTGCCCAGGAAATATTTGCCAGCTTGACATGACCTAATTAGTGTTGACTGGGCCATTAAACTCCAAACCAACCAACCAATCAGATTAGCCTGCACATCCATGCAGCTTTATCACTCTTCACTATGTGCAGTATGCATCCATGCGGTCTGCTGGCCTCCGTGGCCTAGTGGTAAAGATCACTGATTCTTAAGGGGAATGGATTCACCTTCACGGCGGGCAATTCCAGCAAAAGTATTTTTGCCTCCCATGTCAATAGGGGTCCTGAGGAGCAAATTCTTTCCTTTAAGAGTAGACGCCTTTTTCAGTTGGACAGGGCTTATGGAAAAGCAAACAGGAAGTCCTGAAAGTTATCTCCCTTTAAAAAATGGTGGAAAAAAAAACTGCCGTGTGTCCCCATTTGCGTTTAACATTTGGTCTGTGATGCTTTGAGGGTCCTTGGAAAAGTGTAGACAGCAAAGATTCTGATCAGACCCTGCATTCATGCAGTCTGATAGTCTTTGCTGTGCACCATATAGAAGACCGGGAAGGCCACTATGCACTGTATGGAAGGTCATCTGTGGTAGCTTGGACTATACTGATGGACAAAAAAGTTTTATCCTATACTGATGGACAAAAAAGTTTTATCCTGTGAAGATATGTAGCCGTCTTATTTATAGCAGATTCTTATTGAAAGAGAAACTGTTTAAAGTCATATCAGAGTCTGACATTGATAGCCATGCTGATTCACCCTGGCCGTTTGCATATACAATCTTTATCTTGCACACCAGATTAGGAAATCCTGCACTTCACCATGGGATAGGTTATCCTACACATGGATAGGATAAACTAGTTTAAAAATCAAGAATTACATGTGTTTAACCCTTATCTTGCTGAATATTCATGTAAGCCACACCCATTTCTGCCTATCAACCAATCAAATTATTTGATGTAATTTATTCCTACAAATTCATAAACTGAATGCCAAACAGTGTAGATCCTGATCAGATGGCTTCTTCAGAAGCCATCTGATCTGGATCTACACTGTTTGCAAAGATAGGGGTTGTCGTGAACAGCAGGATAAGGGTTAATGTTCACTGGTTCAGTGAGACAACACATATGCTGTCGTTAAGTTTGACATCACTGCATGTACAGTGATGTCAAAAACGTCACAATATTGTCATCAAAATATAGCGGACATAGACAATCAGAGTGACTGCATTATGAAAAGATCCATGCTCAGAAATAAAAGGAATCTTAGTTAGATGTGAGGGGTAGTTAGAAAATTCCATCCTTCGGGGTCACTGTTCAGCATTACTTGGAAAGTCTCATGATGCTAGACAGTGACCCTCTGATGCTAGACAGTGACCCTCGGGACATTTTTCTTACGACCTCTCACATCCGATGTAAGATTCTTATAAGACTATACCAGAACCCCTTTATAACACTGTTGTTGGGGTCCACAGCAGTTACATGTACCTTAGTTATATCTAAACAAAAAATTATAGATTATGTAGAAAAATTGCCATAAATGGTTTTCATAAAAATACCCATCAAAATAACCCATTGCATGTGGGAAACCCCTAAAGGGGTACCTTGGCAAACAGTGCAGGCCCAGATCAGATGCCGCAGGATGTGTCGTCTGATCAGGGCCTGCACTATTTGCTAACAGAATTTTCCATCAAAAATAGAATAAAAACAAAAAAATAGGCCTGACACCCCCCATTTGACAAATCGACCTGTCCAACATATAGCAATGGAAGAGTCCACTAGTATACAATGGGTTAAAGTAATCAGGAGTGCAGGGGAATGGGCCTCTAAACCTCATTCCCACTGGAGCTGCCACTGGGCTGGTTTGATTGACATACTGACTGCATGCCATAAAAGATTTTCGGTCTTGTTATAGGAGTCCACACTCAACAATAAGACCTGCAATTCCATGGGCTTGCGATGATAGCCAGGACACTGCTCAAGGCTCTTTTGATCAGGGAAGACTCTAGATCAGTCTGTGGGCTGCACAGGCTGATCCGAGTCCTCGTTGCTTGCACAAGTCTTATTGTGTGTTTTTAGCTCACCTGACCGAAGGTCATGGTGAGCTTTTGTGACAGTAAGATGTCCGGCGTCGTCGTGCGTCGTGCGTCGTCCGTCGTCCGTCGTGCGTCGTCCGTGCGTAAACTTTTTCTTGTGAACACACTAGAGGCCACAGTTTTGGTCCAATTATCATCAAACTTGCTCAGAATGATAATCATGACAATATCTCGGTCAAGTTCGAATTTGGGTCATGTCGGGTAAAAAAGTAGGTCAGTAGGTCAAATCATAGAAAAACCTTGTGAACACTCGAGAGGCCACAATTATGGTCCAATCATCATCAAACTTGCTCAGAATGATCATTGTGACAATATTTTAGTGAAGTTTGAATATGGATCATGTCGGCTTAAAAAGTAGGTCAGCGGGTCAAATCATAGAAAAACCTTGTGAACACCCTAGAGGCCACAATTTTGGTCCAATCATAATCAAACTTGCTCAGAATGATCATCATGACAATATCTTGGTCAAGTTCGAATATGGGTCATGTCCGGTCAAAAAGTAGGTCAGTAGGTCAAATCATAGAAAAACCTTGTGAACACTCTGAAGGCCACTGTTTTGGTCCAATTATCATGAAACTTGCTCAGAATGACCATTGTGACAATATTTCAGTCCAGTTCGAATATGGGTCATATCGGGTTAAAAAGTAGGTCAGCGGGTCAAATCATATAAAAACCTTGTGAACACCCTAGGGGCCACAATTTTGGTCCAATCTTAATCAAACTTGCTCAGAATGATCATCATGACAATATCTCGGTCAAGTTTGAATATGGGTCAAATGGTTCCGGTCCGTTGCACATCTAGGTCACAGGAGCCAAAAACAGATTTTTTTCACCAAAAACTTAAAAAATCTTCTTCTCTGAAACCACAAGGCCCAGGTCTTTGTTATTTGGTATGAAGCTTCATCTAGTGGACCCCTACCAAGATTGTTCAAATTATAGTGCTGGGGCCAAAAATGCCCCCGCACGGGGGCCCTTTGGTTTTACATAGGCTTATATAGGGAAAATCTTTAAAAATCTTCTTCTCTGAAACCACAAGGCCCAGGACTTTGATATTTGGTATGAAGCTTCATCTAGTGGACCCCTACCAAGATTGTTCAAATTTGAGTGCTGGGACGAAAAATGCCCCCGCCACGGGGCCCTTTGGTTTTACATTGGCTTATATAGGGAAAATCTTTAAAAATCTTCTTCTCTGAAACCACAAGGCCCAGGTCTTTGATATTTGGTATGAAGCTTCATCTAGTGGACCCCTACCAAGATTGTTCAAATTATAGTGCTGGGGCCAAAAATGCCCCCGCCCCAGGGCCCTTTGGTTTTACATAGGCTTATATAGGGAAAATCTTCAAAACTCTTCTACTCTGAAACCACAAGGCCCAGGACTTTGATATTTGGTATGAAGCTTCATCTAGTGGACCCCTACCAAGATTGTTCAAATTATAGTGCTGGGACAAAAAATGCCCCCGCCACGGGGCCCTTTGGTTTTACATTGGCTTATATAGGGAAAATCTTTAAAAATCTTCTTCTCTGAAACCACAAGGCCCAGGTCTTTGATATTTGGTATGAAGCTTCATCTAGTTGACCCCTACCAAGATTGTTCAAATTACAGTGCTGGGGCCAAAAATGCCCCCGCCCCGGGGCCCTTTGGTTTTACATAGGCTTATATAGGGAAAATCTTAAAAAATCTTCTTCTCTGAAACCACAAGGCCCAGGTCTTTGATATTTGGTATGAAGCTTCATCTAGTGGACCCCTACCAAGATTGTTCAAATTTTAGTGCTGGGACAAAAAATGCCCCCGCCACGGGGCCCTTTGGTTTTACATGGGCTTATATAGGGAAAATCTTTAAAAATTTTCTTTTCTGAAACCACAAGGCCCAGGACTTTGATATTTGGTATGAAGCTTCATCTAGTGGACCCCTACCAAGATTGTTCAAATTTTAGTGCTGGGACAAAAATGCCCCCGCCACGGGGCCCTTTGCTTTTACATTGGCTTATATAGGGAAAATTTTTAAAAATCTTCTTCTCTGAAACCACAAGGCCCAGGTCTTATATATTTGGTATGAAGCTTCATCTAGTGGACCCCTACCAAGATTGTTCAAATTATAGTGCTGGGGCCAAAAATGCCCCCGCCACGGGGCCCTTTGGTTTTACATAGGCTTATATAGGGAAAATCTTTAAAAATTTTCTTCTCTAAAACCACAAGGCCCAGGACTTTGATATTTGGTATGAAGCTTCATCTAGTGGACCCCTACCAAGATTGTTCCAATTTTAGTGCTGGGGCCAAAAATGCCCTGCCCCGGGGCCCTTTGGTTTTACATAGGCTTATATAGGGAAAATCTTTAAAAATCTTCTTCTCTGAAACCACAAGGCCCAGGACTTTGATATTTGGTATGAAGCTTCGTCTAGTGGACCCCTACCAAGATTGTTCAAATTATAGTGCTGGGACAAAAAATCCCCCCCTGCCACGGGGCCCTTTGGTTTTACATAGGCTTATATAGGGAAAATCTTTAAAAATCTTCTTCTCTGAAACCACAAGGCCCAGAACTTTGATATTTGGTATGAAGCTTCATCTAGTGGACCCCTACCAAGATTGTTCAAACTATAGTGCTGGGGCAAAAAATGCCCCTGTCCCGGGGCCCTTTGATTTTACATAGGCTTATATAGGCAAAATCTTTAAAAATCTTCTTCTCTGAAACCGCTAGGCCCAGGTCTTTGATATTTGATGTGTAGCTTCATCTAGTGGACCTTTGACAAGATTGTTCAAATTTTAGCCTTTGTTGATGTTTGGTATGAAGCTTCACCTTTACGACCTCCCTCAACATTATGTACATTAAAGCCCTGGGGCCAATAATGGCCCTCTCTGGGGCCCACTTGTTACACTATGGATCAGGTGAGCGATCCAGGGCCATCATGGCCCTCTTGTTTCATGAACTGACTTATTGTTTTGAAGTTGTATATAGGCGTGATTAAATATTATTTTTGTATGTTCTTTTTTTTTTTTTCATTTTAGCAGATTTTATAAAAATCTGTTTGATGCATATAATGCAAGTAGTTTAGACAAAGTTTTGATTCTATGGGTTTAAAGTAAGTTTGTCTGTTTGTTTGAGTTCAATGGCCCAGTCAGCACAATTTAGGTCATACAGACCAGGGCCAGGGCCAGTTGTTCAAAGCATCATTAGCTTAACGAGCTCGTTAGCGGTCATATTGTTAACTGTTCTAGCAAGTACAATATCGAAAATTTTGGCATTTTTATGCCCCCGGAATCTAAGAGATTCGGGGGCATATAGTTTTTGGTCTGTCCGTCTGTTTGTCCGTTTGTCTGTTTGTCCGGGCAGACTAGAGGTACCTAGTGGGGTTAGGATTCTGCCCAATTCAACTTAATGAGGTTTATTCCGTAAGGCACAGTAACTTTTCAGTTAGTGGGGTTAAAAATTTCGTATGTGGGGTTAAAACTCTGTACAGTGGTGCGTTATGGGGTTAAAGTCTCCATAGACTTTACATTAGTAACCCCACAAGGTACCTCTACTAAGAACGTCCGTTTGTCCGTTTGTCCGTCTGCAAAAACTTTAACATTGGGCATAACTTTTGAATGGTAGTAGATAGAGCTTTCATATTTCACATGTGTATACCTTATCACAAGACCTTTCCAGTGGTACCATAATTTTTGATCTCGTGACCTTGAACTTGACCTTTGACCTATTTTTTTCAAAATTTTTAAAAACATTAACATTGGCGCTGTCCGGGGGCATCAGTGTTTCACAAACACATCTTGTTTGCTGAAAAAATGTGAGCAGCTTTTGCATCCGCAAAAGCTGCTCACATTTTTTCAGCAAAAATTCCAACATATTTGCCATATTTAATGGTCAAAGTTTTAACGATATGTTAACTAAAGACATCGTTAGTTTTGAACAACTGGCCCCCAGGTCAGTTTGCCTAACCAGACTTTACACATAAGCAGTTAACCAATACAGTGCACATTTTTGCACCAGAAACTGATTGGTGCTCTTCTGGAAGGACTGTAGAAAGAGATGATGATTTAGGGGATAACTGTACTGAAAATTGTCATTTGGGGAGGTAAATTGGAGGTTTTACGGTCGGAAATTTCGTTTTATGGCGACGCGTTACCGGAGCCGTCAAAAGTAATTTGCGACCGTAAAACCGACAATTTACCTCCCCAAATGACAATTTTCAATACAGTTATCCCCATTCTAATGCACTTTTTCGGTTGTTAAGCTAAAAATTGTACTACTTTGCACAAGGCGACACTCAAGTTGAGCTGCGTAAAACCAAATGCCAGCCAATGAAAAGTGACGTAACGTGATGACGTCGGGTTTCCGACAGTATATCGCCGAATATACTGTTGCAAATTTTTGACTTTATCCAATCAGACGTCGCGTTACATACGAAAGTGCATTAGAATTCGTGTTTAACGACGCGTCAACCCTCTTTGTGGGTCATAAGCATCAGTAGAAAGAGAAGAATGCAGAAATTAGGTGGCATGTTTTTTTCTGAACACCCTTAACTTTACTGGACACCACTTTGTTTTTAATTCACTATAACACATTATCATATGACATCGCGTCCGAGAGTGTAATAACCTCATGTAATAAATTCGATAATCCACCAGTGGAATAAATATGCAAATTAGCTAGATTCATCCCGTAACGTTACATGTACGACGTCCTTAATGTCGTCACGTTTACTAATGGCGGAATATTGACATTTTTGTAAACAATCGTGAATAAAATGTGTTTTTAATATCAAATGATACAAATAGAATCTTGCATTCGTGTTCATGTATTATTGAATTTATTAAACTCGTTGAAGAAAAGGGATAAATGCTCAGCAAAGCCTCGCATTTTATCCCTTTTCCTCAACTTGTTAAATAAATTCAATAATACATGAACACTCATGTAAGATCCTCTATGTATTAGGTATAATGGTTTAAAGAAGGATCCCAGAAATGTATAGATTATACAGAAGTGACCATAAATGTTCATTTTTCTGTATAATATATACATTTGGGGCCAGTTGTTCAAAACTAATGACGTCGTTAGTTAACATATTGTTAAAATTTTATCATTAAATATGGCAAATATGCTAAAATTTTTGCTGAAAAAAAAATGAGCAGCTTTTGCGGATGCAAAAGCTGCTCACATTTTTTCAGCAAAAATAACAAAATGTTAGATATTGTACTTGCTAGAAGAGTTAACAATTTGACCACTAACGAGCTCGTTAAGCTAACGAGCTCGTTAAGCTAACGAGGCTTTGAACAACTGGGCCTTGGTTATTACATGATTGTTTACTATATTTACCCTAAATATTCTGACACCTCAACTCTTTATCATACTTTTTCTAAAATTAAAACAAATACAATTTACTACCCGATGTTGTGTCTAAGAATAGCAGGTTGGTTTTAGCTCTGCGTGGAAGCACCATGCAGCCTAATCAATTTTCAAAAGCCCTGATGTGTGTGTGTTAGGGGTGGGGGGTGCAGAACAAACTTATAGTAATATCTAATACAACAAACTTATTGAACGGGATTGGCCTGGCAGTTACAATATCTAATATTTAATACACTAATATTTTAACTGAAAAACTTCAATAGCTCGTACATTTCAAAAATTATTGTGTGTTTTGTGTTTGCCCCGTGAATGACAGAATATTTTAATGATCTGGGTGCAGTTGTTCATACCAACAATTTCTTTCTTTTTTAGCTCGCCTTACGAAAGTAAGGGGTAGCTATTGCCATACCCAAGGACGTCCGGCATCAGTGTCGGCGTCGGCGTCTGCATTTGGTTAAAGTTTACCTGCAAGCTCTTATATGTGATGTTTTACAAGTTTATTTTGAATATATAATTAACAGTTGGTAAAAAACAATATTTAACATTGTCATTGTACTTCATTTTTCAGGTTTTTTGGCTTAAATTGGATTTTTTGAGAAGTTAATATTTTCCTCTGTATTACCTCCCTTATTTCCCTGTGTTAAAGTTTACCTGCAAGCTGCGTGAGTTCAAATCCCGGAGGAGGCATGCTTTTTTTTTTTTTTATCGTTTCTTTTTAAAAACATAGCGGGTCTGGGGCTTAAGGTCAAGGTCACTGTGGCTATTTTTAGAAAAACATCGCTCTAGCGCCTTCATGTATTGATGGATTTTAATATTAATTCACTCAAATGTTGGGTATAATGATATCTCGAGTGACTTTGACTTTCAGGGTCTGGGGCTTAAGGTCAAGGTCACTACTTTCATGGTCATGGGGTCAAGGTCACTGTGGCTATTTTTAGAAAAACATTGTCATCGCTCTTGCACCTTAATTTATTGATGGATTTTAATATAACTTCACACAAATGTTGGGTATGATGATATCTCTAGCAAGTTCGACCGTCAGGGTCTGGGGCTGAAGGTCAAGGTTACTGTGGCTATTTTTCGAAAAAACTTTGTGATCGCTCTAGTGCCTACATTTATGGATGGATTTTAATATAACTTTACACAAATGTTGGTTATGATGAAATCTCGAGCGAGTTCGACTTTCAGGGTCTGAGGCTGAAGTTCAAGGTCACTGTGGCTATTTTTAGAAAAACTTTGTGATCACTCTAGTGCCTACATTTATGGATGGATTTTCATATAACTTTACACAAATTTTGGGTATGATGATATGTCGAGTCAGTTCCACTTTCAGGGTCTGGGGCTGAAGGTCAAGGTCACTGTAGCTATTTTTAGAAAAACTTTGTCATCACTCTTGCGCCTTCATTTATTGATGGATTTTAATATAACTTGACACAAATGTTTGGTATGATGATATCTTGAGTGACTTTGCCTTTCCGGGTCAGGGGCTGAAGGTCAAGGTCACTGTGGCTATTTTTTAGAAAAAAACTTGATCATTGCTCTAGTGCCCACATTTATTGATGGATTTCAAGATAACTTAATACAAATGTTGGGTATGATAATATCTCGAGTCAGAGCAACTTTCAGGGCCTGAGGCTCAAAGTCAAGGTCACTTTGGCAATTTTTAGAAAAACTGTCATCACTCTTAAGTACCTACATTTATTGATGGATATAATGTATTTTTACACAAATGCTAGGCTAGACTTTTTTTAATTTGTCTTGCATGTGGGATTTGTATCGTCTGTAATGCCTTGTTATTACTTGGAAGTTTGTAGAATTTTTTTTATTAAATATATTTTTCTTTTTTTTATCTTTTTTACAGTGGAAAGGCTTGAAAACAGGATGATTAGGGGTCCTTTTTGGTTCTCTTTCATTTGCTGCAGTCTGTTGGGCTTTTTTACAGAAGAAAAAATTTTGATAACTTGCCCTCATCCATCTTAGGCCCCAAAAGTCGAGCTATGTTGTCTTCTGACAACTCTTGTTTTTTTTGTTGTTGTTATTTGGTTTTACTTCCTTTTCAAGATCATTTTACTTCTTTCGAGCCAATAGTTAATTAGAGGTGGGCGAAAACTTACCAAGACAAAAACCACCTGACCTTCCATTTCAGAACTTGGTGTTCTTTAGTTTTTGTTTTGTTTGTTTAATTTGAGGTTTAACGTCCCAGTCAACACTGTAAAGGTCATTTTGGAGACGTTGCTTCCAATTTGGTGGGACTTTTACCCGACATTGAGATGAAATGACATCTCAAGCCCTGTCGCCCAATGAAACCGATAGGGTTTACTAGCATGAACCACCGCGGTTCCTGGACAGGCTTAGATCCTCTAAGTGGTTTACCAGTACTAGTGTGCGGGCCAGATTCAACTCTGTGTGGAAGCATCATGCAGCCCATATATTTTAGTTAACATACCATTAAATATGTCATATATAGGGCCCCCATAGCCTGGTGGGTAAGAGCTCAGATTCTTCATCATTAGGTATATATCTTGACAGCAGGGATAATTTGGGCTACAGGTTGGACTGCCATCCAACAAATGTTACCTTAAATAGAATAGTATTTTTGGAGACAAAAAGGGCTCGGTGAGGTGTAGCCTAGAAGCTCTAGGTGTTTCAGGCTTCCTGGCCCCTCTTTAAATTTACCCCTGACCAGTTATGACCTAAATAGTGTTGACAGGGACGTTGAACCTCAATCAAACGAATAAACCTCTGACCAGTTAATTTTATGTAATTGATAGCTTTTGCAGTCATCGTGTTGTTACAGTATTATTATTATTTTTTTAGCTCACCGTCACGTAGTGACGAGGTGAGCTTTTGGGATCACTTTTCGTCCGTTGTGCGTCCGTCCGTGTGTCCGTAAACAATTTCTTTAAACGACATCTCCTCCTAAACCACTGATCGGATTTTGACCAAACTTCACAAGAATGATCCTTAGGTGGTCCCCTTTCAAAGTTGTTCAAATGGTTTCGGTCTATTGCACATCTAGGTCATAGGAGCCAAAAATAGATTTTTTTCACCAAAAACTTAAAAAATCTTCTTCTCTGAAACCACAAGGCCAAGGTGGTTGATATTTGGTATGAAGCTTCATCTAGTGGACCCCTACCAAGATTGTTCAAATTATAGTGCTGGGGCCAAAAATGCCCCCGCTCCGGGGCCCTTTGGTTTTACATGGGCTTATATAGGGAAAATCTTTAAAAATCTTCTTCTCTGAAACTGTAAGGCCCAGGTCTTTGATATTTGGTATGAAGCTTCATCTAGTGGAACCCTACCAAGATTGTTCAAATTATAGTGCTGGGGCCAAAAATGCCCCTGCCCCGGGGCCCTTTGGTTTTACATGGGCTTACATAGGGAAAATCTTTAAAAATCTTCTTCTCTGAAACCGCAAGGCCCAGGTCTTTGATATTTGGTATGAAGCTTCACCTAGTGGACTCCTGCCAAGATTGTTCAAATTATAGTGCTGGGGCCAAAAATGCCCCCGCTCCGGGGCCCTTTTGTTTTACATAGGCTTATATAGGGAAGATCTTTAAAAATCTTTTTCTCTGAAACCGTAAGGCACAGGTCTTTGATTTTTGGTATGAAGCTTCATCTAGTGGACTCCTACCAAGATTGTTCAAATTATAAAGCTCAGGCCAAAACTGCCCCCGCCCCGGGGCCCTTTGGTTTTTACATGGGCTTATATAGGGAAAATCTTTAAAAATCTTCTTCTCTGAAACAACAAGGCCCAGGTCTTAGATATTTGGTATGAAGCTTCATCTAGTGGACCCCTACCAAGATTGTTCAAATTATAATGCTGGGGCCAAAAATGCCCCCGCTCTGGGGCCCTTTGGTTTTACATGGGTTTTTATAGGGAAAATCTTTAAAAATTTTCTTTTCTGAAACCGTAAGGCCCATGTCTTTGATATTTGGTGAAGCTTCACCCAGCGAGGCCAAGGTACCCCCCCCCCCCCCCCCCCCCGCCCCAGTGCCTTTATAAAGCTCAGGCCAAAAATTCCCCCGCCCCGGGGCCCTTTGGTTTTTACATGGGCTTATATAGGGAAAATCTTGAAAAATCTTCTTCTCTGAAACAACAAGGCCCAGGTCTTTGATATTTGGTATGAAGCTTCACCTAGTGTACCCCTACCAAGATTGTTCAAATTATAGCCCTTGGGCCAAAAATGCCCCTGGGCCGGGGCCCACTGGTTTCACATAGGCTTAAATAGGGAAAATCTTGAAAAATCTTCTTCTCTGAAACCGCAAGGCCCAGGTCTTTGATATTTGGTATGAAGCATCATCTAGTGGACCCCTACCAAGATTGTTCAAATTATAGCCTTGGGGCCAAAAATGCCCCCGCTCTGGGGCCCTTTGGTTTTACATGGACTTATATATGGAAAATCTTGAAAAATCTTCTTCTCTGAAACCGCAAGGCCCAGGTCTTTGATGTTTGGTTTGAAGCTTCATCTAGTGGACCCCTACCAAGATTGTTCAAATTATAGTGCTGGGGCCAAAAGTGCTCCCGCCCCGGGACCTTTTGGTTTTACATGGGCTTATATAGAGAAAATCTTTAAAAATCTTCTCTCTGAAACCACAAGGCCCAGGTCTTTGATATTTGGTATGAAGCTTCACCTAGTGGACCCCTACCAAGATTGTTCATATTATAGCCCTGGGGCCAAAAATGCTCCCGCTATGGTGCCCTTTGGTTTTACATAGACTTATATGGGGTAAATCTTGAAAAATCTTCTTCTCTGAAACCACAAGGCCTAGGTCTTTGATATTTGGTTTTGAAGCTTCATCTAGTGGACCTCTACCAAAATTGTTGAATTATAGCCCTGAGACCAAAAATGCCCCCGCCCCTGGGCCCTTTGGTTTTACATAGACTTATTATTGGGAAAATCTTTTAAAATCTTCTTCTCTGAAACCAGAAGGCCTGGGTCTTTGATATTTGGTATGAAGCTTCATCTTGTGGACCTCTACCAAGATTGTTCAAATTATAGCCCTGGGGCC
>OY757013.1:36226088-36319782 GCA_963580285.1 Lucinisca nassula
GTTCGGGCCACTGAGGGTTACTCCCAAGAGGCATAATGGGGTTAATTTTGGGACATCTTTTCGGTGTTCTATAATATAAAATGCATGCTGTGTGTACTCATTAGAATCGCCTAGAGGCGATTCTAATGAGTACAGACAGCATACATTTGCAAGACAAAAGTCGAAAATCACCGTAATTATCCAACAGAGGAATTCCATGCGGACTCGAAAACCGGTACGACTTAGCCATGGTAAACGAGCCATCAGTGTTCGAGTCATCGACGTTCTACTGTACATCAGGGCCCATTTGTTCCGTAGTGTTGCTAAGTGTTGGGACCGACAGGTCTAAACAAACAGTGCAGACCAAGATCAGATGATCAGGGTCTACACTGTTTACTATTCGGTTTGCACCTTTTGGACTGCCTGCTGGACCGTGAAACAAATTTGTTACACATCACGAAAACACGCCTATATAATTTTGACCCTCCCTTGAATATGTTCTATAAAAGGGTTATCCTTTGGAAGCAAGGAATACACCACAGAACTGAAATATATGGAGTGTGCATGTTTTCTGGGCCAGACTAGCTAGTTTCGGCCAATTAGGCCGCATCAGTGACCCTCAGATATTTTCAAAATTCCACAATGGAATCAATGATCCCAAAGGACAAGAAAATATAATCTTCACTATGATGTAGGGCAGGGAGACGTTTTACCGCCGCCACACATTCCCACACACCAGCTGTAGTGAAGTTAAATATGTTCTATAAAAGGGTTATCCTTTGGAAGCACTTTTATATTGTAAAACTGGGGTTTGGAGGGGTAAACCTTATTTCTCTTATTTCTGCTCTAAAGTATATATTGTGGGTACTCGTTAGAACCGCCTCGATGGGGCAGTTCTAACGAGTACCCTCAATCTATATTTTGACCAGAAATAAGAAATACATCACAATTTTTTTTCATCTTAAAACTTTCTTTTTGTCAGAGATAAAGGTTATAATGTATTAGTATAGGCGTGTTTTCGTAATGAATTTTAGGAGAATTACAGCAAGTCCTAAAGGCGTCCGAATTTTGAGGATTTTTACGGTATTAAGCATCATAAGCTCAATTTTAGTGGTCAAAATGCTAAGTGTTCTAGCAAATACAATATCTCATACTCTGGTTTTGGGTTTTACGGCCCTTTCAAGATTATTTCACTCACATCGAGCCGATCGTTAATCAGAGGTGGGCGAAAACCGGAGTACCCTCATACTCTGGTATTTCATAACAAAAACACACCCGTGCAACATAGTGCATTTTTCTCATCTCCAAAATGGCTACTTTTCTAATGAAAATCTTTCATATTTTTCTTATTTCTACTGCAAACATAGGTTGTGGGGGCTCGTTAGAACCGCCTCATTGAGGCGGTTCTAACGAGTACCCACAACCTATGTCTTGGAGCAGACATAAGGAAAATATTGTTTACCCCTGTAAACCCCAGTTTTCTCTATATAAAGTGGGGTTTAGAGGGGTCTTCATTTCACGGACTTGTTATCGTGATATTTGCTGAAAAATGTGACTAGTTTTTACGATAGCAAACCTGTATGACATTGTGCATGTTTCGTATCTTCAAAATGATTATTATTTTTTTTTATGAAAAGGAGCAGTCTCTATAAGGCTGTTTTCATGGCCACAACCGATTTCCTTTAAACTTTGTAGCTTTAAATTGGTACATGTTGGCTGTCTAATGGTGAATTTTTAGACTCTTAGTCCACTGGTTTTTGCTGTATACACTATTAAAGTGGGTGGGGTAATGTCACCCCATCAAGGGTATACCAACAAAAATGCTATTATTTTTGTTCAAAGTGCATGACTGGAGGCGATGTTTGCCGTATGCTTACTACCCTTTTAAGCATAACAGCCGGTGATAACAGTATTATAGATATCAAACAAGAGAAGAGTTTATACGCGCTTGTAAGTTGTACCCAAATATTAGTAATTTTTATTCCCCAACTTTACGAAAAACCACAACACCTTTACAGTTTTCAACTTATTTCAATGATCTTTCATAAATATAATGTTGATGTAATAGTCATTCTAGGTATATGTCAGAATTATTGTTAGTTTATAAAACTTAAGAGTTACCTGCCCCTGAAATTGAATTTTACACATTTTTTTTAAATCAGAGTGCATTTATCCGTTTGTAGTACTCACAACTTCATTTGGGAGTGAATAAACCGATTCCATGCAAATATAATTAGATAGATGTGGACAAAGAAGTCATTTGATTTAATAGTGCATGCTAGCAAGCACATGAGCACAACATCCCACGGTACAAGCGCCACTTCTTCACCAACAGTACCATCCAGTGGTTGGGTTTAGTCCTTGTGGTCTAAACACATTGCAAAACGAGCAAACAATTCTTACATAGTCACCAACATATGGTATTTTACTATTGGATATTTTGTTGCTAAGCCTCCCACTTTGTAATTCTCCCATTAGCTGATTCGACAACCTATCTCACTTTGTACCTAGCCTTGAATCATTCGCCTCTTCAGTCGTGTATTGCTTCTGAGATTTGATTAGGAAGTGAAGCATGTGCGAATTGATTTCATAACCCTTTAGTATTTCTCTAACATCCCTGAATCACGGGCCTCCGAGGCCTAATGGATAAGAGCGCTGACTCTTAGTCATTAGGTCTCTCACCGCCGTGGGTTCGAGCCTCGCTCGGGTCACGTGTGAAACGCCAAGTTCTGCAACGGAAGGTCAGGTGGTTTTTCTCCGGGTACTCCGGTTTTCGCCCACCTATGATTAACGATCGGCTCGATATGAGTGAAATAATCTTGAAAGGGCCGTAAAACCCAAACCAAAAAAAAAAAAAAAAAAAAAAAAAAAAAACATCCCTGAATCATACATCAACTTTTGCAAATGTCCTATTTGGGGATTCAAATTCTGATGTTGCAATCGCAGTGGCTGATGGAACATGATGATGATGATGATTTCGTGTTTAACGACGCGTCAACCCTCTTTGTGGGTCATAAGCGTCAAACGGTTAATGGTTAAACGGCGGCTGATGGAACATACATATATATTAAGAAGAGTGGAAACTACTCATTTCAGAGAAGATCTTATTCCGTACGTAAAGGACAGCCTTTGCTGAAACCTATGATGCTTGTGGCCACTGATGGTTACATTTTGACTGTGATGGGACCGTATCTTGCAGATGGGAAAAACACAGATGCTAAGATTACCGAACACATGTTAAAGACTAATGCAGAAAATATTACTGACTGGTTTGAAAAAGATGATGGTCTCGTTGTAGACCGCTGCTTCAAGGATGCTATAGATATACTAAAGGATTTTGGAATTACTTCTCATATGCCTTACTTCCTAAACAAATCTCAAAAGCAACATACGACTGAAGAGGGGAATGAGTCAAGGCTAGTTACAAAGGTGAGATGGGTTGTCGAATCAGCTAATGGGAGAATTAAAAAGTGGAAAGCCCTTAGCAACACAATGCCCAATAGTCGAATACGATATGTTGGCGACTATGTAAGGAATTTTTGCTCATTGTGCAATGCATTTAGACTACCTTTGGTAACAAGCAAAGATTCAGGCAAAGTAATTGCTAGAAGAATGATGGCCCTAGCAATAGCTCCAAATAAGCTGCCGGATAAGGTCGTAACAAGAATTCCGCCGAAAGCTATGTCGCGCATGTGGCGCGCAAAGTCATCGAACCATGACATGTAGGTCAAGGTCAAACATGGATGCTTGCTCAAAAGATCCCATTCTCAAATGCAAGCTTGTACTAATTATCATTAATGAAGCTCTAATAATTCTTGAGAAATTAACTTAACCATTAAGGTGAACGCTAGGGTGGTCACAATATTTTACAAAGTCAGTGAACCATGAAATTTAGGTCAAGGTCAAATATGGATGCTTGCATTTAAGTTGTCATCCCCAGATTCAAGTTTGCACCAAATATCATTAATGAAGCTCTTATAAATCTTCAGAAATAAACTTGACCATTAGGGTGAACGCTAGGGTGGTCGCAATATTTTACAAAGTCAGTGAACCATGAGATATAGGTCAAGGTTAAATATGGATGCTTGCATTTAAGTTACCATCCCCAGATACAAGTTTGTACCAAGTATCATAAATAAAGCTCTTATAGTTCTTGAGAAATAAACTTGACCATTAGGGTGAACGCTAGGGTGGTCGCAATATTTTACAAAGTCAGTGAACCATGAAATGTAGGTCAAGGTCAAATATGGATGCTTGCATTCAAGTTGCCATCCACAGATACAAGTTTGTACCACATATCATTAATGAAGCTCTTATAGTTCTTGAGAAATAAACTTGACCATTAGGGTGAACGCTAGGGTGGTCGCAATATTTTACAAAGTCAGTGAACCATGAAATGTAGGTCAAGGTCAAATATGGATGCTTGCATGTAAGTTGTCATCCCCAGATAAAGTTTGTACAAAGTATCATTAATGAAGCTCTTATAGTTATTGAGAAATAAACTTGACCATTAGGGTGAACGCTAGGGTCATTGCAAATGTTGAAGCCTTGACGAACGGACGAACGAATGGACGGAAAACCGGGCGCCTATATCGCGCCATGCTAATAGCTGGCGCGACAAAAATGGCTGGGATAAAAAACGGTTATTTGGATAAAGATCGATGATGAGAAACTTGAGAATTTCCCAGAGATGACTGAGGATGAACTCAGGGATTTGAAACTGGGTATTTACCAGCTGAAACAAGCCAAATCCTACACAGATGAACATTTTGACGACAATGGATCATATGAGATAATGGCACACAAAGAAGAAGATGGTGTTCTCAAAGCACAGATACGTTCTTGCCACACGTCTAATAAAACATATAACATGTGTGTGGAATATACACAAGGACTGAACCCAATCACTAGGTGGTATTGTGGGTGCAGAAGTGGAGCTCGTACCGTGGGATGTTGCGCACATGTGGCTTCTGTTCTCTGGTATTTGGGATATTACCGGAACATAACAGAAAATAGTGAAGCAAAACCAAGCCGGGAACATATTGATTTTGTTTATGATGCTGCTGTTGACACATGGAGTACATCTAGCGATTCAGAGGAAGATCAGTAAATTAACAAATTCTTAAACATGTCGTGAGACCATACAGGTTTATATTTAAGCACAGTATCAGTCTAAAATGAGGTTCCACAACATGAGCAAAGCCTGCTTTGGTGGTCAAAAATGTTTGACAGTTGACAAATGTTCCATTTGCACCTGGAAATTAAGAGTTCATATATAACCCCAAAAAAAGGAAATACTAGCATGCACTATTAAATCAAATGACTTCCTTGTCCACATCTGTTTAATAATATTTGCATGGAATCGGTTTATTCACTTTCAAATGAAGTTGTGAGTACTACAAACGGATAAATGCACTCCGATTTAAAAAAATGGGTAAAATCCAATTTCAGGGGCAGGTAACTCTTAAGTTTTATGAACTAACAATAATTCTGACATATACCTAGAATGACTATTACATCAACATTATATTTATTATATTTATATTTATCTTTGAAATAAGTTGAAAACTGTTAAGGTGTTGTGGTTTTTCGTAAAGTTGGGGAATAAAAATTACTGATATTTGGGTACAACTTACAAGCGCGTATAAACTCTTCTCTTGTTTGATATTTATAAGACTGTTATCACCGGCTGTTATGCCTAAAAGGGTAGTAAGCATACGGCAAACATCGCCTTCAGTCATGCACTTTGAACAAAAATAATTGCATTTTTGTTGGTATACCCTTGATGGGGTGACATTACCCCACCCACTTTAATAGTGTATACTGCAAAAACCAGTGAACCAAAGAGTCTAAAATTTCACCATTAGACAGTCAATATGTACCAATTTGAAGCTACAAAGTTTAAAGGAAATCGGTTGTGGCCATGAAAACAGCCTTACAGAGACTGCTCCTTTGTCATATTTTTCTTATTTATACCCAAAACAGAGTTTAAGGGTGCTCATTAGAACCGCCCCATTATGGCGGCTTTAACGAGTACCCACAAGCAATGTTTTTGAGCAGAAGTAAGGAAAATAATATATACCTCTGCAAACCCCAGTTTTCTCGATAAAGTAGGGTTTAGAGGGCTGTTTGTCACACGGATTTGCGCAATGAAAATACTAATTGTTCATGCAAATACAATATCAAAGACTATTTTTTTGTTATTGAAAAAACGTGAGTAGCTTTGGCAATGTGGTTTACATGGAGTTTTTCATATCTCTACAAAAGAGCATTTTTTCAGTGGATCTTTTATATATTTTCTAATGTCTAGTCTTTACAGAGTGTGGATGCTCATTAGAACCACCTCGATGAGGCTGTTCTCATGCGTACCCAAAATCTATGTTTTAGCAAAAACATTAGAAATATTGCATATCTCGGTAAACCCCAATTTTCTCTATATTATGTGGGGTTTAATGAGGCATTCATTACACAGACTGTTAAGCTGATACTGCTGTGAAAATATTTAAACTGATGCATATGTTTTACATATTAATATAAATATCTATACGAAGGTATAAAATCTACACACCGATTTATTGCAGATTGTTTATCAATCAACCCAAAGTACATGTAACTAACCTCAGAAGCTTCCCGCCTGCTCTTGTGCATGTGACTATTGCTGACCATGTGCAAAATCCAGATAAGGTTCTTTATATGCGCGCTAGTCTTCT
Organism: Lucinisca nassula; assembly: GCA_963580285.1. NCBI lineage: Eukaryota > Metazoa > Mollusca > Bivalvia > Lucinida > Lucinidae > Lucinisca > Lucinisca nassula. Next base: position 36,232,778 of record OY757013.1, read on the forward strand.
TCCTGTGACGTCATAGCGGTGTGTAAAAAGTAACATCTCAGTTTGGCTTGTATACTGGGTCATTGACAAACAGTGTAGACCCAGATCATACGCTGCATAACGCGGCATCCGATCAGGGTCAACAGTGTTTGATTAAAATATAGGAATTTAGTTAGATGAAACAGTTTAACTCTCAGTGCAGGACTACGAGATTTCCCTGCGTACACTCAGAGACATTCGACCCAGCAGTACTCTCAGTGCTTTGATTGGCATATGGATACAAATCACATATTCTCAGCCATATTTTATGAGTAATAGCTTTTTGAATATACGTCGAGAACTAATAGTCACCTATCCCTTGGTGGCTGACATCAGTATTGTCCAGTTACTCATAGACGCTAGTGTTATAAATGACTGTTATAAGAGTACTGATGATAAACTCAAGACTCTGCTGGAATTACTCCACTTCCATAGCCGGCGCTTTGTCTATATATTACACTCGACCAGATATCAAAAACTCGAACTTGTACCTAAGTCAAAGATACGAAAACAGGCCCCAGCAGCACACACTTGAGCTAGAGTATCAGATTTCTAAAGCAACCAAAGGTCCTGACGGTGAAAAAGTGTGTAACTTTTACCAAATTTTATACTGTACAATTGGTGGAGGAGATATAGTGTATTTTATCTGTAAGAACTTTTAAACATTCGTGGCTTTTAACCTGTAAATATTGATCAATGTTATAAACTTTTACTCAAGAAGATTTTTACTGGTGAAAACCAAGTGTGCCTATAAAGGCAGAATCTAGTGAACAAGAACAAGAACAATAGCGGTATAGACTTCTTGTTTGCTTTTCAGTGTACTGAATACATTCTAAAAGTCGTAAAGGAAATATAAGAAAATGTTGTTTTTTTGGTCGATTGTTCATCAATCAACACAAATCGACCCAAAGTTATAAAGCGCAGTAATCATTTCAGTGCTGCAATCCAAGTCCGAGAACAGTTATTTATCTATCTGCCAATACTTCTTAACCTCCAAGGAGGACTTTCAGAAGGGGTTCCAGTATACCAAGTACTGAAGGGGGTTAATTGAAATAAAAGATAAGTATAGCAGGTGAAATGAGTTTGTACAGTGCGAGGAGAGTGATAGTATATAGTTAAAAGTAAATTGTGTTTGGTTTGAGGTTTAACGTCCCCGTCAACACTGTATTGGTCATTTTGGAGACGTTGCTTCCAATTTTGTGGGACTTTAACCCGACATTGAGATGAAATGACATCTCAAGCCCTGTCGCCCAATGAAACCAATAGGGTTTATAAGCATGGATGGTCCGACTCGAACCGCTTTGCCTGGGCAGGCTTAGATCCTCTATGCGGTTTACCAGTACTCGTGTGACGGGTCGGAATCAGCTCTGCGTGTAGCATCAGGCAGCCTATTTATTTCTTCAGGCCCCGATAGGCGGGGGCCGTGAGTTAAAAGTAAAAACAGAGGCCATAGAAAATAGCCGTGCTATTTTTATTGATTATTAAAAAGGTTGTCTGTAGAATCTGGACTGGTATCATGGGTTCGGCTTGGCAAACAGTGTAGACTCGGATCCGACGCCGCAAAATGCGGCGTCTGATCAGGGTCTACACTTTTTGCTTAAAAATGGAATTTTAGGGTTAAACCAGAGAATTTAAAACTTATTTAGGTCTATTTTCTCAAGTGACAGTCGTCTTACCAGTACTCTCAGTGCTTTGATTTTTTTAGCAAATGCTTTCAGTTTAGTGTAGTCCGCTACTTTTGAGCGTTTCGATTTTAAACCCAGCAGGCACACGTCGCTAGGGCAACGTCAAATCAACGTCGGTGCAACGTCATGACGTTGCACCGACGTTGATGTGACGTTGCTTAAACGTCATGACGTTGTACCGACGTTGATGTGACGTCATAATTAAGTCATGTGCCTGCTGGAAACCATCTTTGTGCCATAATGAGATATTATCTCTATAGCAATATTTTTCAGTTTAACATGTTTGATGTTTTCTTGTTTCTTTTACAAATATAGACTCTGAGTGCTCAGCAGAACTTCCTCATTTAGGCAGTTCTAAACTGTACCCAAAATGTATATTTATGCTTTTGAGCAAATAAAGCAAAATAATGTTTCGCTTCCTTAATATAAAGTGGGGTCTTATGGGCTTATTTGCGTGTGTTGAAGAAATAGTGTTTCTTGAAACAAAGCTGTCAAAGGTTGTCATTTGAAATTACGTAAAATAATTGGGAAAAGTTCATATCTATTGTTTTGTCTGGGTTTCATTGATATATTGTAGAAACCTATACATGTACAGGGCAATTCCACTATTACGACCACCTAAAATTAAGACTAATTCTCCTTTAAAAAGCATATTTAAAAGGTTTCAGTCGTTCATATCAGTGTGTTTCTGCACTCATTGACTTTTAGAAAGAGACCACCCTTGGGGCTGTTTAAAAGTGGTCTTCAAGACCACTTTTGAACAGTCCCAAAGGAATTCTACTGTATTTCATGAAGATGTTTCTGTTCATCTTAATAAAATCTCCACAATCACTGCTTCATTTTTCTTTTTATGATGTATTTTTAAAATAAAGTTTAACATGAACGTGTTTTCTTTTTATTGCATATCACAGATGTAACAAGCATTTTTATTGGCGATATCCCAGTCACGTGCTTATCGAGGCAATTCTAATAAGTACACACGACATACTTTTTCACGATAAAATAAGAAAACCCTGCCTAAAGTATAAGGAAGATAAGAAAATCCTTCAAATACAGTGAAATTCAGCTATAAAGACCACCTAAAATTAGGACTAATTCTGCTATAAAAAGCTTATTTTGAACGGTACCCTTAATTTTTCTTTGTGTTTTCTTCCTGCAATGTCCTCTGGTCAGGGACCACCTTTGGGACTGTTCAAAAGTGGTCTTTCAGACCACTTTTGAACAGTCCCAAAGGTGGTCTTAATATAGGAATTTTACTGTATGTTGCAGATATGGGGAGAGTTCTCAAGGGACTCAAGAGTGGGATCGAACTGACATGGTATATTTGTAATCAGCGTTCGGGTCATTAAAATTCTCTCTATAAGGAGCACATTTTTATTCAAGAAATAAATCGACTCTAGCAGTGATTGGTTGAGCAATACATCACAGTTTGAAGGTTAGTTGTAAAGTAGATCAAATCACGAGCGTGTAGCTTTAGTGATTTGTCTATTTACAACTGAGAGTGTTAGTATAGTTAAGAGTAAAAACAGAGGCCATATAAAATAGATGCGCTATTTTTATTGATGTGTAAGAGGGTTGTCTGTGGACTGGTATCATGGGTTCGGCTTGGCAAACAGTGTAGACTCGGATCAGACGCTGCAAAACGTCTTTATCTGATTTATCACTCAACAGTTCACATAATAGAGCTTATATTTTTATTTTGTTTGGGTTTAATAACATGCCAAACCTTGTGGTTCATTTTGCGTCATCTCCGAGAGAAAATGTGAACAAGACAGAAGAGATAGTAGAGGAGATGAAAGTGAGAGAGAGAGAGAGAGAGAGAGAGAGAGAGAGAGAGAGAGAGAGAGAGAGAGAGAGAGAGAGAGAGAGAGAGAGAGAAACAGACAGAGGAGAAAGCAGGAAATGCATACATCACGAAAACAGGCCTATATAATTTTGACCCCCTTGAACCCCACTTTTATTTACTAAAACTGGTGTTTCCGGGGGTATACCTTATTTTTCTTATTTCTGCTCTAAAATATAGATTGTGGGTACTCGTTAGAACCGCCCCGATGCGGCGGTTCTAACGAGTGCCCAAAATCTATATCGCCTCGATGCGGCGGTTCTAACGAGTGCCCACAATCTATATTTGGAGCAGAAATAAGAAAAATATCACAATTTTTCATCATAAAATTGTCAATTTTTCGGCGATAAAGGTGGCAATGTATTTGTATAAGCGTGTTTGCGTAACGAAAATGAAGAAGTAGAAGAAATAGAAGAAATAAAGATATTCATTCTCTACCATTACCTGCTACAAGAATAGCAGGCTTTGCCCATTTGTACGTCGATACCAGTTGGACGCCCCGGTTACGTAAGATTCACGACACATTCGCCTCAGCCAGCCACCCAACTAGAGCTGATCTAGACCTGATCTACATTACACAAACACGCCTATACAAATGCATTATAAACTTTACCGTCAAATGAAAAATTGTGATATTTTTTTCATTTCTGTTCAAAATATAGATTGTGAGCACACGTTAGAACCGCCTCATTGAGAAGCCAGCTGATCTGGATCTACACTGTTTGCTAAAGTTGAGGTTGTCTGAACAGTAGGATAAGGGTTGAACCATTTCAGGGGAAACCCCGGCAAACAGTGCTGATCAGTGCCTCCATTATATGCAAAATGTGCAACAAGTTAATATACATGTTGGAAAAAATATAGCCTCGTCATTTCATATTACTCCTACAAGTAACCAAAACCCTTACATACATACGGCCCCCGCCCATTGGGGCTCGAAGAAATAGATGGGCTGCATGATGCTTCCACGCAGAGCTAAAACTGACCGCACACGAGTACTGGTAAACCGCTTTTAGGATCTAAGCCTACCCAGGTAAAGCGGTGCGAGTCGGACCGTGGGTGCTTATAAAACCTATTGGTTTCATGGGCTACAGGGCTTGAGATGTCATTTCATCTCAATGTCGGGTAAAAGTCCCACAAAATTGGAAGCAACGTCTCCGAAATGACCTGTACAGTATTGACGGGGACGTTAAACCTCAAATCAAACAAACAAACGAACCCTTACATATATTCAAAACAACATCGAAAACCATTTACTTTTATAACAATCTGAGAACCGCCTACTCGTTTAAACTGGCTATAATGTTTCAGTCAAACACGGAGAATCAACGATTCTTTATATGTCACAGCGATATAATGCTGCTTGAGGGTACACTACGAGTACAGGGCATCAATCAGCGAGCAAAGGGTACCCACACATTCAGAAAAAACAACAAAGTATACAACATCACGTAAACGTGCCTATAAGGTTTTGAACCCCTTGAACCCCACTTTTATATTGTAAAACTGGGGTTTACAGGGGTAAACCTTATTTTTCTTATTTATGCTTTGAAATATAGATTGTGGGTACTCGTTAGAACCGCCTCGATGAGGCGGTTCTAACGTGTACCTAAAACCTATATTTTGAGCAGAAATAAGAAAAAGATCACACTTTTTCAACTTAAATTTTTAATTTTTAAGGCGGTAAAATTCACAGTGTATTTGTATAGCCGTGTTTTCGTAATGGTTACTCGTCGCAACCTCGACAACCGACGACAAGTACAGGGTACTCGTATAACCTTGAAAACCATTGACGAGTACAGCGTACACGCCCCAATCCTAACTTTAGACTGGAGAGTGGCACTTTTCATATCAATGACCAGCAACGTTGCTGATAGTCACGTGGTCGTTAAAACACAAATGCATAAGGCACACGAGTCTGATAAGGACCTTCAACCATCAACGTTGCTGATAGTCACGTGGTCGTTAAAACACAAATGCATAATACACACGAGTCTGATTATGGCCATCAACAAGCAACGTTGCTGATAGTCACGTGGTCGTTAAAACACAAATGCATAATACACACGAGTCTGATCAGGACCTTCAGGCAATAAAGTACAGTGAAATTTCGCTGTTGAGTGAGTGTTTGAGTTTAGCTAAGGTCATACGGAGATGGGACCTCGGTTTAAAGACTCATCCGAAAGAGTCTGGAGAAGCCCGGGATAGATCCTGCGACCCCTGGCTTAAGATCATCTAAAATTAAGGCAAATTCTGCTTTTAAAAGCTTGTTTAGTAGGTTGCAGTTATTCTTTATGTGTGTTTTCTGCAGTCCCAAAGGTGGTCTTAATAGCGAAATTTTGCTGTATATAAGAAGATCATTACTGTGTATTCTAGCGTTGCGACTGATCAGAGTTTACATCAGTAACACTCCTAAAATCGGCAGACAGAGGAGAAAGCGGAAAATGCATACATCACGAAAACACGCCTATATAATTTTGACCCCTCATTGAGAAGCCAGCTGATCTGGATCTACACTGTTTGCTAAAGTTGAGGTTGTCTGAACAGTAGGATAAGGGTTGAACCATTTCAGGGGAAACCCCGGCAAACAGTGCTGATCAGTGCCTCCATTGTATGCAAAATGTCCAACATGTATATTGAGAAGCCAGCTCATTGAGAAGCCAGCTGATCTGGATCTACACTGTTTGCAAAAGTTGAGGTTGTCTGAACAGTAGGATAAGGGTTGAACCATTTCAGGGGAAACCCCGGCAAACAGTGCTGATCAGTGCCTCCATTATATGCAAAATGTCCAACAAGTTTCCAGTTAACTCAATCTCAAACCACTCAATTTCATACATAGACAGGAAGAGTCCTCGCTCCCGCCTATAGGGGCTTGAAGAAATATATGGGCTGCATGATGCTTCCACGCAGAGCTGAATCCGGCCCGCACACTAGTACTGGTAAACCGCTTAGAGGATCTAAGACTGTTCAGGAACCGCGGTGCATACATAGACAGGAAGAGTCCTCGCTCCCGCCTATAGGGGCTTGAAGAAATATATGGGCTGCATGATGCTTCCAGGCAGAGCTGAATCCGGCCCGCACACTAGTACTGGTAAACCGCTTAGAGGATCTAAGACTGTTCAGGAACCGCGGTGCATACATAGACAGGAAGAGTCCTCGCCCCCGCCTATAGGGGCTTGAAGAAATATATGGGCTGCATGATGCTTCCAGGCAGAGCTGAATCCGGCCCGCACACTAGTACTGGTAAACCGCTTAGAGGATCTAAGACTGTTCAGGAACCGCGGTGCATACATAGACAGGAAGAGTCCTCGCCCCCGCCTATAGGGGCTTGAAGAAATATATGGGCTGCATGATGCTTCCAGGCAGAGCTGAATCCGGCCCGCACACTAGTACTGGTAAACCGCTTAGAGGATCTAAGCCTGCCCAGGCAAAGCGGTGTGAGTGTCGGGCCGTCCATGCTCATAAACCCTATTGGTTTCATTGGGCGACAGGACTTGAGATGTCATTTCATCCCAATGTCGGGTAAAAGTCCCACAAAATTGGAAGCAACGTCTCCAAAATGACCTTTACAGTGTTGACGGGGACGTTAAACCTCAAATCAAACAAACAAACAGGAAGAGTCAATTCTGTCTAAAATGAGGCGATAATATAAATATCTCATGCGCACAAGATATTACATTATGAAAACACGCCTATAAAAATACATTGTAAATTTTACTGCCGAAACACGAAAATTTAAAGATGAAAAGTTGTGATATTTTTCTTTTTTTCTGCCCAAAATACCTATTGTGGGTATGCGTTAGAACCGCCTCGACGAGGCGATTCTAACGAATACCCACAATCTATTTTTTAGAGCTGAAATAAGAAAAATAATGTTTACCCCTATAAATCCCAGTTTTACTGTATAAAAGTGGGGTTCAAGGGGGTCAGATTTATGTAGGCGTGTTTTTGTTATGTCTTGTGCGAACAACATTATATCTTGTGCGCAAAAGTTATTATCTTGTGCACACAAAACAATATCTTGTTGGCACAAGTTAATATCTTGTGCACACAATATATCATCTAGTTTGCACAACTTACATTGTAGATCTTGTGCACACAAGATAATATCTTGTTTGCAAAACATATTATATTGTTTGCACAACATAGATCTACTGCAGCCAACCTAATATCTTGTGCACACATGATATTATCTTAATATCTTGTGCAGACAACATAATATCTTGTGCGCACAACATATTATCTTATGCGCACAAGATAATATCTTGTTGGCACAACTTAATATCTTGTTCGCACAACATATTATCTTGTTAGCACATTTTAATAAGATGCATAAGTTATTATGTTGTCTGCACATGATCTATGTTGGGCAAACAAGATAATATGCTGTGCGATCAAGATAATATCTTGTGCGCATAAGATAATAACTTGTTCGCACAACTTAATATGTTGTGCGCACAACATATTAAAAAGAAAATGCGTGTCCCCTCCCGGGTTCCGTAGATTCAAAATGTACAGGTAAAGCTCATGTTGTTACTGCATCACGTTAACAAGTCTGCGTAACGAACACCCCTCTAAACCCCACTTTATATAGAGAAAACTGGGGGTTACAGTAGTATACATATTATTTTTCTTATTTCTGTTCCAAGATATAGGTTGTGGGTACTCGCTAGAACCGCGTCAATATGTTGTGGGTACTCGTTAGAGCCGCCTCATTTAGGCGATTCTAACGAGTGCCCACAAGCTTTGTTTGATGTATAAATAAGAAAAGTATCACACAGTGAGAAAAGAATGCACACGGATTACGTGAACAAAACCGTGAAATGAAGAACCCCCTAAACCCCACTTTATATAGAGAAAACTGGAGTTTACCGGGGTATACATTATTTTTCTTATTTCTGCTCCAAGACATAGGTTGTGGGTACCCGTTAGAACCGCCTCACTGAGGCGGTTCTAACGAGCACCCTCAACCTATGTTTTGAACTTTAATTACAAAAATATGAAGGATTTTTTATCAGAAAAGTAGCCATTTCGGATGTGTTATCGTTATTGAATGCGTTATTATAATGGCATGACAAAACCTACAAACAGACCGGGGCCCCCGTCCATCGGGGCTTGGCAAAATAGATTGGGCCGAATGATGCTTTTACGCAGAGCTGAAACCTACCACCAACCACACATGAGTACTGGTAAACCGTTTAGACAGTTTAAGCCTGCTCAGGCCAAGTGGTGCGAGTCGGACCGTCCCTACATATTAACCCTTTTGGTTTGTTTTGGCGGCAGGGCCTTAGATGACATTTCATCTCAATGTCGTGTAAAAGTCCCACAGAATCGGAAGCAACGTCTCCAAAATGACCTAAATAGTGTTGACAGGGACCTAAATTCTCACGATAAACAAACCGAAGCAGAGACTTTCCCCAATTACATTTTATTTAACCCTTATCCCACTGAACACAGCAACCCTTACATTGTGTACCTTTGCAAACACTGTAGATCCAGATCACATGGATTCGGCTATCTGATCGGTCATCTGATCAGGATCCTCACTCTTTGTCATGCAGCTCGTGAATTCAATGAATGCACTATAGAAATGTTTGAGGCTAAATTGATTTATATTTAGCAGGAACACAATTGGCATGCGAAATGTACAGATAAACGGCACAGCTCATATTGTCAGCGCATTAAAAAACCTACCATTACGATAACTCACCCGTATGGCATAGGGCATACTTTCATTTCTCCAAAATGGCTACGTTTCCAATGAAAATTTGTGATATTTTCCTTATTTATACTCAGAACATAGGTTGTGTGTGCTCGTTAGAACCGCCTCATTGAGGCGGTTCTAACGAGTACCCACAACCTATGTCTTGAAGCAGGAATAACAAAAATAATGTTTACCCCCATAAACCCCAGTTTTCTCTGTATAAAGTTGGGGGTTAGGGGTGTTCATTTCACGGACTTGTTCACTTGATGACAACGAGACCCGTGCAACTAGCGACAATCCAGATCAACCAGGGACCGAGGTTATTAAACTTTTTTCATGCTCAACTCAGCTGAGCATGAAATCTGTAATGCTCATAAATAGATGTATTGAAATACAATCAATGGAGGCAATTTTTTATTTGTATTGGAGTTTAACGGTCCGGTCAAAACTCTTTTAGGTCATTTTTACCTATCCACACTTTTCCTGGGCATGCTTATACGTAAGCGGTTAACCAGTACAGTGCACAGTCTTTCGCAAGAAAGTGACAACTGCCCTTCTTGAATCAGCGGAAGGGACAGAATGAACGTAGAAAAGTTTGTTTTGTTTGTTTAATTTGAGGTTTAACGTCCCCGTCAACACTGTATAGGTCATTTTGGAGATGTTGCTTCCAAGTTTGTTGGACTTTTATCCCGACATTGAGATGAAATGACATCTCAATCCCTACCGCCCAATGAAACCATTAGAGTTCATAGGCGTGGACGGGCCGATTCGCACCGCTTTGCCTCGACAGGCTTAGATCCTCTAAGCGGTTTATCAGTACTCTTGTGCGGTCGGTTTCAGCTCTGCGTGGAAGCATCATGCAGCCCATCTGTTTCTTCAAGCCCCGATGGGCGAAGGGAGAGAATGATCCTAGGAAAGATTTCATGATCAATCTCCACGAAATAATGTTGCCGTACTCACTAGTCAGACGCGCACCAGACAGACCTACCTTAGGCCGGCCAGAGGCAATTTTCTTGCTAAGATCAGCAGAGATTGTGTTTGTCCTGCTCATTAATTTGAAAATGCCAACATTTGTTGGCATTTTCAAATTTATTAGCAGGAAAAAATGTCATGCTCAAGTGAGTTGAGCATGAAAAAAGTTTTATAACCTCTGGGCCTGTGCATCCAGCAAGTCTAGACAGAGTTTTTCGCTTTTGTTCTTTGAACTGTATGGGCCGCGTTGATGCACAGGTAACTGGCCGTATAGGTCTTATTGTTGTCCCCCGTCTATCTGGACTTGGCAGCAAGATGCTTCCACGCAGAGCTGAAATCGACTGCACATTATCAGTACTGGCAAACCGCTTATAGAAGGTCAGGCTAGGCCTGCCCAGGCAAAGTGGCGCGAGTCCATATATATACAAGCCCTATTGGTTTCATTTGGGCTGTCATTTCATCTCGGTATCGGGTAAAAGACCAACACAATTGGAAGCAACGTCTCCAGTATGACCTAAACAGTGTCAACGGGGACGTTCAACTTCAAAACACGTCTTATTGTAAGTTTTGCCGTGCGCTTCCTACGGTATTTGTTATGGCACTAACCAAAAAGTGTTTAACGGTATTAAACTTAGTTTTTGTGCTATCAATCACGTTTCGCAAGGCCTCATTTTTATGACAATACCCCATGCTGACTTAACCAAGGTTAAAGCAAGGTTATGTTATCCGGGATCCCAGTTTATTTGAATTAAAAAAAAAGTTCTGGTGACAGGAGCAAATCGGGTTACAGGAATAAATTGGCTGAATTTACAGGTTCTCCTGTGAACAAGGATGAACTTCCACGTACTTTAACCTTTTTTTGTATCGAATGAAATCTTCCTTTTAGTCCATTTCAAACAGGTTGTGTTTTCTTCAAATTTGATTTTGAAAATGGCTGAACTTTATGCAAACAGTGTAAGCCCTGATCAGACGCCGCGTTCTGCGGCGTCTGATCTGAGCATGCACTGTTTGCCAATTATCCCGTTTTGGGTTTCCGGTACAGAAACAAAATCAAAGCACTGAGAGTACTGGGCAATGTTATTCCTCAAACCATACGTTTTGTCACGTAATGGATGGAAAATAATGTAAATATAAGTAATAAAGGAAATGTATTTAAGGGGAATGGGAACACCTGGTAATTGTTTCCGCCATTTGTCAAAGGGAGACAACTTTTCAGACTTCCTGTTCGCTTTTCTATATGCCCTGTCCCACTGAAAAAGGGGACTACTCTTAAAGGAAAGAGAGGAGCAAATTCTTTCCTTTAAGAGTAGACCCCTATTGACATGGGAGACCAAAATACATTTTGCATGAGTTGCCTCCCCTGAAGTTGTATCTATTCCCCTTACAGTCCATCGAAGTATGAACGACATCGGGATACAAGCAACGTTTTAAGTGTAGGTGTTCACTTACTTTGCTCGTAAACCGATGTTGTTCGTGCTTGCTCCTGCCCATCGGGGCTTGAAGAAATAGATGGCCTGCATGATGCTTCCACGCAGAGTTGAAACCGACCCCACACGAGTACTGGTAAACCACTTAGATCTAAGCCTGCCCAAGCAAAGCGTGCGAGTCCATGCTTATAAACTCTATTGGCGTCAAAACATTCAAATTAGCGGTAAAACAGTAATTCAGATGTTTATACATATTGCTCATAAAAAGCTCTTGTGTGGGTGCATGTGCATTTTTATTTAAGAAATAAATCAGCTCTAACTGTGATTTGTTGACTAATAAATCACAGTTTGGAGGTCAATTGTAAACTAGACAAATCCCGAGCGCGTAGTGCGCGTGATTTGACTACTTACAACTGACCGACAAACTGTGATTTATTACTCAACAAATCACAAACTAGAGCTGATCTATTTCGATTCTAACAGGCTGAAAATCGGCCATAATGCTGTTGTTTCCTTCAAAATCTCACAACTTTTCACCTTTGTTAGAAGAAATCCCGCTAAAATTATTGACTGAAACACATGCATTTATATCATTTTCTAACGTTTTCGATGCGAGAAAATGACGTTACACCGTCTAACGTCAAGGACATCGACTAGTGACGTAATAAAATCGCAGTCTTTAATGACGTCAATCGTCACGCTCTTCCTTGTCGTGATTTTTTGTAGAATAAAACATAGTTATTTTCCATTGCCTATATATAGGCGCGCTGTGTTAGAATTAAGAAATAGATCAGCTCTAAATGTGATTTGTTGGGTAATAAATCACAGTTTGGAGGTCAGTTGCAAAGTAGTCAAATCACGAGCGCGTAGCGCGCGTGATTTGTCTACTTACAACTGACCGACAAACTGTGACTTATTACTCAACAAATGACAAACTAGAGCTGATCTATTTCGATTCTAACACGCTGAAAATCGGCAATAATGCTGTTGTTTCCTTCAAAATCTCACAACTTTTCGCCATTGTTAGAAGAAATCCCGCTAAAATTAACGACTGAAACACATGCATTTATATCCTTTTCTAACGTTTCCGATGCGAGAAAATGACGTTACACCGTCTAACGTCAAGGAAATATACTAGTGACGTCATAAATTAACAGTTTTTAATGACATCACTCGTCACGCTCTTCCTTGCCGTGATTTGTTGTAGAATAAAACACAGTTATTTTCCATTGCTTATATATAGGCGCGCTGTGTTAGAATTGAAATCAAAAAAGAAAATATCACGACATTGTTAAAACTTTTGGTTTGCATCCTTTATTGCAGCGCTGCAATCAATCGTTAGATTCAGCTGAATGTGAGAAAAGACATGGACTGATACTAAACAACAACAATGGCTTTTTGGTGTCTCTGATGGGATCTTGGGTTAATTGTATCGATTCCTGATCATTGCCTTCACCTCTATTTTATTCATCACGAAAACACGCCTTTACATTACGCAAACACGCCTATACAAATACATTGCCACCTTTATCGCCTAAAAAATGAAAATATTAAGATGAAAAATTGCGATATTTTTCTTATTTCTGCTCAAAATATAGATTGTGGGTACCTGTTAGAACCGCCTCATAGAGGCGGTTCTAGCGAGTACCCGCAATTTATATTTTAGAGCAGAAATAAGAAAATAAGGTTTACCCCTGTAAACCCCAGTTCTGCTATATAAAAGTGGGGTTCAAGGGGGTCAAAACAATATAGGCGTGTTTTCGTGATGAATGTGTGACAAGACATGGATTGAGATTTCTCTAGTCCTACTAAACAAAAACTATTTCCGACCTCGCCCAAAGGGGCTTGAAGAAATATATGGGCTGCATGATGCTTCCACGCAGAGCTGAATCCGGCCCGCACACTAGTACTGGTAAACCGCTTAGAGGATATAAGCCTGTCCAGGAACCGCGGTGCGAGGCGGACCGTCCATGCTTATAAACCCTATTGGTTTCATTTGGCGACAGGGCTTGAGATGTCATTTCATCTCAATGTCGGGTAAAAGTCCCACAAAATTGGAAGCAACGTCTCCAAAATGACTTTTACAGTGTTGACGGGGACGTTAAACCTCAAATCAAACAAACAAACAAAAACTATCACGAAAAAACGCCTTTATAACTTTAACCCCCTTCAACCCCATTTTTATAAAACGGGTTTCATATGATACATGTACCAATACCTATTTTCGCTTGACGAGACTCAAATATGAACAAAGATTTAACCCATTTTGTTCTGGAATGGAATATTTCGCCTTATATACTGGAGGAGTCCATTTCGAAATCTAGGGGTACCAGGTTGAATTGAATTTCGAACTTGATGTATTCTTGAAAACAGTGAGGGCCTGATCATCTGCCGCGTTCTGCGGCGTCTGATCTGTACCTGCATTGGTTTTAGGGTTTATCCTATAAAATAGGTTAAATTTTCGCTGTTAATGCATTGAGCACAAAGTGACATTTCAACAGGTATCAACTAAAAATAGGTATTAAGTCATAAAATAAACCCCGAAACCTACCCGGTTTATTTTTTGTATCTCTTTCGTTGAAATCGATAATGTAATAGGTCATACAAATGATATAATAGGCCTCCAAAACTTTGCGCTGGATTCGTTTTGCACAAGGGTAAGTTATCGTCATTTTGCATTTATGTAAACCCTGCTTTATATTGCATGACTGAGGTTTACGTTAACGAGGACGGCCCCCGCCTATAGGGGCTTTAAGAAATATATGGGCTGCATGATGCTTCCACGCAGAGCTGAATCCGGCCCGCACACTAGTACTGGTAAACCGCTTGGAGGATCTAAGCCTGTCCAGGAACCGCGGTGCGAGGCGGACCGTCCATGCTAATAAACCCTATTGGTTTCATTGGGCGACAGGGCTTGAGATGTCATTTCATCTCATTGTCAGGTATAAGTCCTACAAAATTAGAAGCAACGTCTCCAAAATGATCTTTACAGTGTTGACGGGGACGTTAAGCCTCAAATCAAACAAACAAACAAAAACGTTAACGAGGTAATGCATTATTTTTTTTTAATATATTTTTGGCTAAGATCCACAGGTGGTGGGTATTCGTTATTCAATAGACCTGCTTCAATGAGGAGCTGCTGACGAGCAATCACGATTAACATCACCGTTAAAAAAATCGTGTGTCATCACGAAAATACGCCTATATACTTTTGACCCCCTTGAACCAGTAAAACTGGGGTTTACAGGGGTAAACCTTATTTTTCTTATTTCTGCTCTAAAATATAGATTGTGGGTACTCGTTAGAACCGCCTCGATGAGGCGGTTCTAACGAGTGCCCACAATCTATATTTTGAGCAGAAATAAACAAATGTCACAATGTTTTCATCATAAAATTTTCGTCTTTTTTTTCGGCGTTAAAGTTTACATAGTATATGTATAGGCTTGTTTTCGTGATGCCACCCCCCCCCCCCCCCACCACCGAGAAAACTGGGGTTTAACGGGGCTATACATTATTTTCTTATTTCTGCTCCAAGACATAGGTGTGGGTAGTTGTGGATACTCGTTAGAACCGCCTCGTCGAGGCTCTAACGAGCACTTACAACCTTATTTGCGGCATAAATAATAAAAATATTACGGATTTGCATCAGAAAAATAGCCATCCTCAAATCAAACAAAATTAAAAGCCATTTTGGAGATGTTAAAGTGAGTGAGTGTTTGAGTTTTACGTCCCACCAACAGCTAAGGTCATACGGAGACGGGACCTCGGTTTAAAGACTCATCCGAAAGTCTGGAGAAGCCCGGGATCGATCCTGCGACCCCTGGTTTACAAGGCGAGTAGCGTAACCACTACACCACGGAGGCTTCTTTGGAGATGTTAAAAATGTACTATGTCGCACAGGTGTATTGTCCTTATGAAAGGAAATTATTCGCTCTTTCCTTTGGGATACAACAAATACTTATGCAAACACATAGACCCTGATCAGACGCTGCGCTCTGCGGCATCTGATCGGGGCCTGCACTGTTTGCCAAGTACCCCTTTAGGGGTTTTCCCCCTGCAATGAGTTTTATCCATTCCCCTACGAGCTTGTATAAGAGTGTATATGAGTCCAACCTCAATGGCTCGAAAACCGCTGAGACTGCAAAGTTGTTTGTTTGTTTTGATTTGATTTGATGTTTAACGTCCCCGTCAACACTATAAAGGTCATTTTGGAGACGTTGCTTCCAATTTTGTGGGACTTTTACCCGACATTGAGATGAAATGACATCTCCAGCTTTTCTCCCAATGAAACCAATAGGGTTTATAAGCATGGACGGTCTGACTCGCACCGCTTTGCCTGGGCAGGCATAGATCCTCCAAGCGGTTTACCAGTACGAAACCAACATGGTTTATGAGCATGGACGGTCTGACTCGCACTGCTTTGCCTAGGCAGGCTTAGATCGTCTAAGCGGTTTACCAGTACTTGTGTGCGGTCAGATTCAGCTCTGCGTGGAAGCATCATGCAGCCAATCTATTTCGTCAAGCCCGGTGGACGGGGGCGAATATTTTGTCTGCTCATTGAATCGAGGCAATTATAATGAGTATACATAGCAGTTTAGGTTAAAATAAGAAAAAAAAAAAAAAAAAACAGTAAATTTCCGCTGTTAAGACCAGCTTAAACTATTAAAGACGTAACATCACGAAAACACGCCTATATAA
Source organism: Lucinisca nassula (assembly GCA_963580285.1). Lineage (NCBI taxonomy): Eukaryota > Metazoa > Mollusca > Bivalvia > Lucinida > Lucinidae > Lucinisca > Lucinisca nassula. Next base: position 36,249,122 of record OY757013.1, read on the forward strand.
TTTTGACCCCCTTGAACCCCACTTTTATAAAGTAAAACTAGGGTTTACAGGGGTAAACCTTATTTTCTGATTTCTGCTCAAAACCATAGATTGTGGGTACTCGATAGAACCGCATCGCCGAGGCGGGTCTATCGAGTTCCAGCAATCCATGTTTTGAGCAAAAATAAGAAAAAATATCAGTTTTTATCTGGAAATTTTCCTTTTTGGGTGGTAAAATCTTTCAATAAATTTGTATAGGCGTGTTTTCGTAATGTTCATTTAAAAGTTTTCAGCTCTTCTCTCTTTATACTTTCTACACCCAGTGTCCTCTAGTGTAAGAGACCACCTTTGGGATTGTTCAAAAGTGGTCTTCAAGACCACTTTTGAACAGTCCCAAAGGTGGTCTTAATATAGGAAATTTTACTACATACTTTATCTTTGTCAACGGGAATAGTTCCATAGCGCCTGAAAAGGCCAGTTCAAATTAGCCATGCTGAACGAACAGTCGGTGAGGGGTCATTGAAGATTCGCTGGATTTAGTGAAAAAGGGGAAATTTAAAAAAAAAAAAAAAAAAAAAAAAAAAAAAAACAATAACAACATAAAAAACAACAACAAAAACAGACGACAACAACAGCAACAACATCATCAAAAAAAAAAAATAAATAAATAAAAAAAAAAATAAATAAAAAATAAAAAAACCGAAACGTAAATGTTTTTGGCGTTACAGAGGGCCGTAAGACCGATAATATAATTGGTTACATTATGTTCATATGTTATGACTTGAACCCTTGATAAAGACAAGACGAGTGGAGAAACGCCGGATGACTCACGAGTTCGTGCCCTGGGAGGGAGAAGGGAGGGTGGAGTGTGTGTGTGGATGGGGTTGGGGGTTGCAATATCTACCGATATCAGTCGGAAAAGTGACCCGAACATGTGTTCTCAAGGAAGTCCACACCCTCCCCCACACCCCACCTCTAAAAACAAACATCAAACCAAGAGCGTGAAACGATCATCCCGCTTAACCCCACTTTATATAGAGAAGGAAACTGGGGTTTACGAGAAATGCATTATTTTCTAAATTCTGCTCCAAGACATAGGCTGTTGGTACTCGTTAGAATCGCCTCAGTGAGGCGGTCCTAACGAGCAGCCACAACCTATGTTTGCAGAAAAAAAAAGATAAAAAAAAAAAATCACGAATTTTCATCAGAAAAGTAACCATTTTGGAGATGTAAAAATACACTATGTCGCAAGGGTGTGTTATCGTAACATTCTGTATAAACTTTTCCTGAGTGTGTGTGTTTGAGTATTACGTCCCACCACGGCCCCCGCCCATAGGGGCTTGAAGAAATATATGGGCTGCATGATGCTTCCACGCAGAGCTGAATCCGCCCGCACACTAGTACTGGTAAACCGCTCAGAGGATCTCAGAGGATCTAAGCCTGTCCAGGAACTCGGTGCGAGGCGGACCGTCCATGCTAATAAACCCTATTGGTTTCATTGGGCGACAGGGCTTGAGATGTCATTTAATCTCAATGTCGGGTAAAAGTCCCACAAAATTGGAAGCAACGTCTCCAAAATGACCTTTACACTGTTGACGGGGACATTAAACCTCAAATCAAACAAACAAACAAACACTTACGTCCCACCAACAACTGAGGTTATTCGGGGATGGGGCCTCAGTTTAATGACTCATTCGAACAAACTGGAGAAACCCGATATCGAGTCTACGACCCCACGATTAATTAGGCGAGTACATAACCACTATACCACGACGGCCTTTATGTAGGATGAATATTTTGATCATGGAGAAACATATAGCATACACGCGCCTACGCAGGCTGATCTGAGTCATCACAGTGTGCAGGTGGTCGAAAACACCTCAACGTCCGGCGCGGCTCATTGCATCACAACCCTAAAGATGCAAAGAAAACCTGCAAAATGACGTCTGTTTATGCCGTCAGCTGCATTTTCTTGAAAACTATTAAACCATATTGTTGCATACAGGCAAACAGTTTGGATCCTGATCAGACTGCTCCTGGAGGAGCAGTCTGATCTGGGTCCTCACTGTTTGCAAAAATGACTTTCAAAATTACCTGCAGACGACAACGTAGATGATGTTTGTTGTGACTGGCTGAGATTCCACTTGTTGATACTTGAAATAACATAATGGAATATACTCGTATAGTGAAATTCCGCAATTAAGACCGCCTAAAATTAGGACTAATTCTCCTATAGAAAGCATATTTAAAAGGTATTGATTGGCCCCCGCCCATCGGGGCTTGAAAAAACAGATGGGCTGCATGATGCTTCCACGCAGAGCTGAAACCGATCGCACACGAGTACTGGTAAACCGCTTAGAGGATTTAAGCCTGCCCAGGCAAAACGGTGCGAGTTGGACCGTCCATGCTTATAAACCCTATTGGTTTCATTGGGCGACAGGTCTTGAGATGTCATTTCATCTCAGTGTCGGGTAAAAGTCCCACAAAATTGGAAGTAACGTCTCCAAAATGACCTATACAGTGTTGACGGGGACGGTAAACCTCAAATCAAACAAACAAACAAAAAAAAAAAAAAAGGTTTTGGTCATTCTTTCTGCGAGTTTTCTGCACACAGTGTCTTATGGAAGGAGACCACTTTTGTGACTGTTAAAAAGTGGTCTTAAAGACCCTATTGAACAGTCCCAAAGGTGGTCTTATTATAGGAATTTTACTGTATATAAAATCTTATACGAACACATTGATTTCCGGAAACCGTTTTTCTCTGGTTTCTTGGTCACATAAATAGGTAATGCACTTTAAAACAAGTGAATTGAACACACCCTAAACCCCATTTCATACAGAGAAAAATGAGGTATATTGGGGTTTATATTAGTTGTCTTATTTCTGCTCCCAATATATAGGTTTTGGGTACACGTTAGAACCGCCTCATTGAGGCGGTTCTAACGAGCACTCACAATCTATGTTTGCAGTATAAGTAAGAGAAAAATAACGGATTTTCTTAAGAAAAGTAACCATTTTGGAAATGTGAAAAAAAATGCACGGGTGTGTTATCGTTATACTTAACACTTATCTTGCTGTTCACGACAACCCCTATCTTTGGAAACAGTGTAGATCCAGATCAGATGGCTTCTGAAGAAGCCATCTGATCAGGATCTACACTGTTTGGCATTCAGTTTATGAATTTGTAGCAATAAATTCCACCAAGTAATTTGATTGGTTGATAGACAGAAATGGGTGTGGCTTAAATGAATATTCAGCAATACAAGGGTTAACGATAAATTGCTGAAATAGTTCCGCTCGGCTGAAAGAAGTTGCTGCCAGTGTTTGAGTGCTAGTACGTACATTTTCAGGTCAGACTGTGATGGAGTGATGTTGTCCGCCCACATCCTATTGCTTCCAAAACTATTGTTGACAGTTTTGGCCTACAAGGTAAGAACGCCGGTCGGTCAGTTGTTTGTTTGGTTTTGTTTGTTCGTTCGTTCTTTCGTTCACTTGTTTGTTTGTTATGAGAGGGTCTTCTGGCTGTCAGAATCATTGCTATTACGCTGTTATGCCGATAGATTCTTCCACGTTATAGCTCTATACAGGTCAATTTCCTTTTCATTATTCCCTGTATTTAAGGGGAATGGCAACACATTCAGGGGAGGCAACTCCTGCAAAAGTAGTTATGTTTCCCATGTCGGTAGGGGTCAACTCTTAAAAGAAAGAATTTGCTCCTTTAAGAGTAGATCCCTTTTTCAGTGGGACAGGGCTTATAGAAAAGCAAACAGGAAGTCCCGAAAGCTGTCTCCCTTTGAAAAATGGTGGATAAATCTGCCAGGTGTTCCCGTTCCCCTTAAACAAACAGACTAGCAGGCACATGGCGTAAATGAGGCGGTTCTAACGAGTACGCACAATCTATATTTTAGGGAAGAATAAGAAAAATAAGGTTCAGCCCTGTAAACCCCAGTTTTACTATATAAAGTGGGGTTCACTTGAAGGGGGTCAAAATTATACAGGTATTTTTGCTTGAAGCTAGGCAAAACTGGATTAAACCGGTCAGTACAAAGGTTTTAACCCTTATCTTGCTGAATAGATTAATTTACCACACCCATTTTTGAGTAGATCGACCAATCAAATTACTGGAAATGATTTATTCATTCAAATTTAAAAACTGCATGACAAACAGTGAAGATCCTGATCAGGTGGCTTCTGCACTTCTGCATAAGCCATCCGATCTGGCTCTATACTGTTTGAAAAGTATGGGATATCGTGGTTCTGCGGGATATTATTATGATTTTTACAGGACTAATATTCGCCATTTAGTAAAACGGCCCGATCAACACATTCTAAGTAATTATGTAATGCCAATCTGTTAATCCAGTAATATTTTCCTTGTCAGGGTGCTTTATAAGAGGTTAATGGAAGCCTCCGTGGTATAGTGGTTATGCAGGCGTCGCAGGAGCGATCCCGGGCTTCTCCAATCTTTCGGATGAGTCTTTAAACCGAGGTCCCGTCTCCGTATGACCTTAGCTGTTGGTGAGATTTAAAACTCAAACACTCACTCACATAAGAGGTTAATCGGTACAGTGCACATTCTCTAGAATTTGACAACTGCCTTTCTTGAATCAACGGAAGGGAGACACTGACTGCAAAATAAATTAAATGGGTAATTTTGCGCACCCGACAGGGTGTGAACCCGGCACCTCAGACACGCATCAGACTGGGCCAGTGAGGCCAGCTAAAACAAGGTTATGTATGTACGCCATCCGGCTTAATAAACCGTACATCCTCTGGTTCAGAACGTAAAAATATAATGGGCGTGTACATTCTAATCAGCATACAGCAATACTTTCTCGGTCGACTTTTTGTCAATCTACCCAAATTACTAAGCGTAGAAGCTTTTCGTTGTTGATGTCCACAGGAAGGGAATCCTGACAAGGTTATTTTTAGAAAATAGCCGCGCTATTATTATCGCTGTGATGCCAGCGTGTTGCGAAAGAGGGTTATCTATAGTGTCTGGACTGGACTCAAGTGTTTGGTTTGGCAAACAGTGCAAACCAAGATCAGATGCCGCAGAAGGCACTGTTTAAATAGAAATACTAGACTTAAGGGAAATGGGAACACCTGGTATATTTTTCTGCCATTTTTCAAAGGGAGACAACTTTTGGGACTTCTTGTTTGCTTTTCTATAAGCGCTGTCCCACAGAAAAAGGGGTTTACTCTTAAAGGAAAGAATTTGCTCCCCAGGAGCAAATTCTTTCCTTTAAGAGTTGGCCCCTATTGACATGGGAGACAAAATACTTTTGCAGGAGTTGCCTCCCCCGAAGGTGTCCCCATCCCCTTAAAGGTTAAACCAGACGGCCTAATTCTCCATTAAGGATCACTTCAAAACTCTAGAGACAGTCGACCCGCCAGTGCTGTCAGTGCTTCGTTCAAGAAATGTTGAATGCAAATTCTTTCCTTTAAAGGTGCATTATTGAGCTACCGGGTCTCAAAATTTTGTTTCTTTGTTTCTGGTTTTTATCTTCAATGCATACTTCTTTGTCATGTGTACACTTTTGGAGCCAAATACAGCTTCAGAACTTTGTGAAAATGGTCGTTTTCATTCGTGTTTACCCTTCGATCTAAACATGTGTTCGGAATTTCTGTTCTAAAAATAAATCTGTCCCTTTACACATTCATGGCGACAGTTTCGTCTCTGAGTGTCGTTACTTATGGCATGGTATTCAGCGTCATATTTTTTTCCGATTCAGGCATGGCCTATGCAAACAAGGCCAAAAATGAACGTCGCATAACGTCATATATGGGGATTCTATTTTTGTCACGAACTAAAAATAGATCTAACTAGTGTTCGAAATCTAGTTAGGGAATCCCTCTCAAACTCGTTTACCTGTCATCATAATTGTTCGCATTTTTGCATAAAATGCATTCATTTGTATTGTTTTAAAGAAAAATACCGGCTATATGTATTTAATTTTTGGAAGCATTTTTTCCGGATAGCTCAATAATGCACCTTTAAGAGTAGACCATTTTTTTCAGCGGGACAGGGCTTATGGAAAAGTGAACAGGAAATCCAGAAAGTTGTCTCCCTTCGCCATTTGTCAAAGGGAGACAACTTTCAGAACTTCCTGTCTGCTTTTCTGTAAGCCCTGTCCCACTGAAAAAGGGGTCTACTCTTAAAGGAAAGAATTTGCTCCTCAGGAGCAAATTCTTTCCTTTAAGAGTTGACCCCTGTTGACATGGGAGACAAAATAACTTTGCAGAAGTTGCCTCCCCTGAAGGTGTTCCCATAACCCTTAAGTGACGTAAAAGTAAATCAGGGTCCTCACTTTCATCGGCGACAGGTTAGGAGAATATAAACGAAACAATCGGTTGTTAGTGTGTTACTAAGAATAGAAACAGATCAGCTCCAGGGCGTGATTGATTCAGTTATTTGAATCATAGTTTGTAGCGCTACGCCCCGTAATTTGATCTACTTTAAAACTGTGGTTTATTACTCAACAAATCTAGAACTGATCTATTTCTGTGCTTCCGTTTTGAACTATTCCACTGAAAATGGGATATGCAGGTTGTCACGAACAATATCCGATTTCATTCATATTTCTTTTTTTAATTTTGACGACCAAGTCGATCTTATCCGGAATCCCAGTTTATAAATAAACTGGGATTTTGGGTTGTGCATATAGGACAATGTCACTCCGTATTTTGCAATATATATTAAATATTAAATGACACGTTCTTTTTCGGCCAACGTGTGTACTCATAGTCCTGTTCAACTTTGTAAAGCTCTGTGGGTCTCGTTTCTTTGTTTAAAAAAAATACTCTGATTTCCTATTGGGGCGGGGTTCGATTATAGATGGGAGGGGTGTTTTTGCTGGCCAGCTTGACACCGGTGTTAAAGAAAGCATTGCCAAACAGCCAATAAACTGTGTGCTCAAAATATTAGAAAATGATACCCTGATCTAACACAGCGCTCCTATATAGGCAATGGAAAATAACTGTGTTTTATTGTGCAACAAATCACAGCTTGGAAGATCGTGACGAGTGACGTCATTAAAAACTGCAAATTTATGACGTCACTAGTCGATTTCCTTGACGTTAGACGGTGTAACGTCATTTTCTCGCATCGAAAACGTTAGAAACGAATATAAATGCATGTGTTTCAGTCGAGAAGTTTAGCGGGATTGCACGACCCGCAGAAAAAGCGACCGACTGAAGTCGGTTGATTTTCTAAGAGTGCCCTCAAATCACCGTGTAATTCTGTCATTCGGTCAATCTGTCAGTCTGTCTGTCCGTCCGTAACCCGTTTGTGAAAATTCGTGATAGTGACTTAACCGCTTGGAATATTTAAACAATTTTTGGCATACTGATAGATATCAATAAGATCTAACCATTGAACTTGCCAAATATTACATTCCATTTAGTATAGCCTCGCAGAGGCGAAAAGTGTGAAAATTTTCGAACTGCTTCTCCTCGGAAACCGTTGTGCCGATTGAAGTCAAATTTCATATGGAGCTTCTATGGGATGGGGGGAACCAAAATTTGCTCATGGGGTCCAGGTCACATGACCAAAAAGGCCGCCAAGCCATATATGGTGAAAACCCTTCAAAAATATTCTTCTCCAGAACCACTAGGCAGATTTCCAAGAAACTTGATAAATGGCATCTGGGACGTAGGCCCATCATAAATTGCTAAAATGGTGAACCTGGGTTGACCTTGACCTTCTTTGTGCCTATGTCAAACTTTGACACATATGCTTTTGTATTGGAAAATTTGAGAATGCATTTTATCCTGCAAACGATTCAGAATACCGTACTAAAGTATAAGATATATTTTTGCTCCTTACCATAAGGCGCATTTATTGGGGGAACCGTTTTAGGTCAAGGTCACATGACCAAAATGGCTGCCATACCCATATATGGTAACACTCATAAAGCTAAAAGCATCCGGCGGGTCGTGCACTTCAGCTGAAGCACTGATTTCTTCTAACAATGGCGAAAAGTTGTGAAATTTTGAAGGAAACAACAACATTATTGCCGATTTTCAGCCTGTTAGATCGAAATAGAGCAGTTCTAGCCTATGATTTATTGAGTAATAAATCACGCGACCTGTGACCTCCAAACTATGATTTATTACTCAACAAATCACAGTTAGGACTGATCTATTTCTTAAATAAAACGTAACCATCCCTTAAAACAGTAGCGCTTTGTCACTGTGTAATAGAATCAAAGCACTGGCAGCACTACGTGGAAAATGGCCAAGAACATACCCTTTTGTATTGAACCCTCCAATTCCCTGTTCTTCTTGAAGCAATGTATAATAGACAATGTTCAGACGCCGCTTTCTCCAGGTATACGTTGCCTAAACCTATGGAACAGGATTAAGGTAAAAACTCAATTATGCAACATTGAGCTTGCAATATGCAATTTTGATATTCTGTTATGCTATATTCAGTTACAATTGTGCAACACTGCATTATGATATTCATTTTTGTAGGCTGCTTTTGGAATTTGTGTAGTTTTCTTTCTGTTTCTCGTCCTATTTTGCAACTTGAAATTCCGCTTCTGCTTCTTCTAGTTCCCATTATTCTCGTTAAGTGGCGCTGTGATCGTTTTTCCGTAAACGTCCGCCTGTTTTCGGCAGATACCAAAAAAAATCTGCAAGCGTATTGGTGACACGGAGGAGTGAAAGAAACGAGAGAACTATATTTTTGGCATAAAACGGACGATTTGGGGACACTACACCCTTCCCGATAGAATCATTTACACATAATTTTTATTTTATATGTCAGACCAGGAATCAGCTTTGCTGTGTTTGTTTTGTGTCCAAGTTTTATCTAAATACATCGCAAATGTGTTCAGGCCATTGCACCTCTAAAATATAAATTTGTTGTAAATACTTATAATAATTTTGTTTGGCACAGCAAGGCTCCTGTCCAATGTCGAGTAGACCATTGCGAGACTGCTCCTTTATGATCACCTGAAAGCAAACATAGTTACAACTATCTTTTGTGAAAATGCTTTCAGATGAGAAACGACTTACGTTCCCTCTAACATTTATTTCTGATTTAGGGCATATCCAACGAAATTCTAAAACTAGGCATTTTGGTTCTGTTGTTTGATTTGATGTTTAACGTCACCGTCAACACAGTATAGGTCATTTTGGAGACGTTGCTTCCACTTTTGTGGGACTTTTACCCAACACTGAGATGAAATGACATCTCAAAGCCCTGTCGCCCAATGAAACCAATAGGGTTGGTGCCTGATGCTCTGTCTCTGGTCGGGCTCATCGGAGTCTAACTGTTGGTTTTCTTTTGCTCCAGCATTTCAGTGGTTTCTTGCTGTCGAGTCCTCACCGTTGTCTCACCTCTGTGGTTCTTTGATTTCTGTGTTCACGGAGATGTTGCACTGATGAGTTAGGAGGCCTTCATGCGGACTGAACAAATTATTTGTCTAAATCGCGACGGAAGTAAGGGCGAGGATTGTGGCCACGTAAAATCGATTTAAGCCCCCCAGTGGAAATCTTCCACTGACCGTTCCAAGGCGGCTCTTCTGTGGCGATTTATTTATGTTGTTGTTTGTTACTTACTGTGTGTATCACTTGTGTCTTTTAATTTTGGATGGCCATATGGCCATTTTGTGGGAAAGTAACTGTCCATATGGCCTTCCTTTGTTTAGGTTTCCATTATGGTCTGGTCGTTTAATGTTTGTATTTCTTTCCCTTTGGTGTCTTTTATGGATGGAGTAAGTTAATTGTATCAATTCCTGATCTTTGTTTTACTTCTACTTTGTAAGCACCGCTTTGGCTCGGTAGACTTAGATCCTCTAAGCGGTTTGCCAGTACTGGTGTGCGGGTCGGTTTCAGTTCATGCAGCCCATCTATTTCTTCAAGCCCCGATGGCCGGGGTCTGATTCCCTGTTTGTTTTGTCACATGTTTATATAGATGTTCGTAACTGTTTGTGTTAAATGCATTCATTAATTTATAAGAAAATAGAAAACTATCTGACTTTTTTTTTCTAGATTTTTTGGCTTCAAGTGTCAAAACGCAAAGGTTTCCACTTTTTTTAGAAAACACAACGCGCAGCAAATTCATTCATACCGGAGTGCAGGTGGAAAACCCGCACCTGCTACAATGTAACATATCAAGCGCTGGAAGCCTCTGTGGTGTAGTGGTTATGCTACTCGCCTCATTAACCAGGGATCGCAGGATTGACCCAAGCTTCTCGAGAATTTCGGATGAGTCTTTAAACCCAGGTCCCATCTCCGTATGACCTTAGCTGTTGTCGAGACCTAAAACTAAAAACGCACTCACATACCAAGCGCATCCCACCATAAAAACACATCTTTATAATTCTTAACCCCCCCCCCCCCAACACACACACACTTGATCCCCACTTTTATAGGGTAAAACTGGGATTTACAGGAGTAAACATTATTTTTCTCATTTCTACTCCAAAATATAGATTGTGGGTACTCGTTAAAACCGCATCAAAGAGGCGCTTCTAACGTGTACCCAAAATGTATATTTTAAGCAACACTCAGAAAAATATTATCACGACTTTTCATCTTACAATTTTTGTTGTTGTATTTTTCGGCGGTAAAATGTACAAATCTAATGCATCAAAAAAAAATAAAAATGTTTTTTTTTTTTTTTTCTAGATTCTGTAAACTTTAATAATAAGTAAATAAATAAATAATTAATGTCGTAAAGTTCCGCCAGATAAACCTGGGTACGCTGTACGCGGTCTAACTGTATTACAACAAGAAGAAAAAAAACTTTGGTGTAGACCTAATACATGGAAATACATGTAAGTACAAAATGGTTTGAATTCAGCCACTTCATTTGCCAAATCATTACATGTAGAACTTGAAGAAATATGTAGTAGGCTGGTTAAGACAGTCGCGACACTAGCTCAGCAAGGTTTTGCTGGCTGAAGACAGACGGACGGACGGACGAACTGACAGACGACCAGCTAATATTTTCGGGTTGTGATTCTGTTGGATGAAAGCTATCCTGCCCCAGTCTAACAGACAGACGGACATATGAATAGGACAGCTGTTATTGTGACCACAGGTGCTTTTCTATGGTTGTGGGTCGGGGCTGTGAATGAGTAAGTACTGTTCATTTTAATGGATGAAGTATTTACATCAGAATTACAATGGGAATAGGGGAACTAGTTGTTTTCCAATTTCCCCGTGTGGTCAGCTGATGAAGTCCCAGGGAACGATTCCATGGTGGTACCTGTATTTCCCGTTGCCGGTGACCAGAGACGCAACATGTTACTTATAAAGATATTTTTTACTAATTGAAACCTCACTCAAAAATCAAATGTTTGGGTATTATAGAAATATACATACTTCTATAATACCCAAACATTTGAGTTTTGAGTGAGGTTTCAATTAGTAAAAAATATCTTTATAAGTAACACCTCAGAAGGATCAGATTTTTGAAAATTGTATGAATTAATCAATTTTAACAATAATTGCACATTTCAAATCCACGGATTCGGCACAGACTAATCCCTCATGGTAATTTATTTTAGTAAATGTTCAACGATAGAGTATTTTCCCCTTCGTCAAACAAGTATTAACTTTAAATAAAAATCCTGTTTCTCATAAATATATAAATAAGGAACCGCGCTGTAAAATTTACTTTAAAGATGCAAACGTACACATTATTGTAAATATCCGAATTATTAAATAGCTGGATAAAATTTATCGCTGCTGGCTTGAAATACCGAAATCAAGACCGCGAACAGTAACTTTTTCCGTACGGGAGTGAGAATAATAATTACTCCCTTGCATTCGAATCGCGACAAACAATTTCGGCCCAGTTCGAGTTCGTAGTTGCTTAGAAACTTGTGCTTCGCGTTACACACAAAAAGGCTAAATAAGTTAAATGAGGGGTGAAGACCGTGTTAACGTCACTAAAATCTGGTTGCTGCCATATGTATATACGTCAGTGTATAGTTGTGTATATAAACTTTTAAAACCTATTTTACCTTTATAAACATTCTTAACGAAGATCAGTCAATACCATTTTATGGGTGCTCCCAGCGGTTGGAGGAAAATACTCTTAAAGAAAGAAAGTGCCAAATAATGGCTAAATTATACTCTACTCGTGATTGGAAAAGCGATTCGTTTATTTATATAAATGCAAAAACACTGGTTTTAGATTAAGTAATAAAAGACTGCAACGGATAAACAGCATGTTCCTCTAACAAGAACCCGCTTTCACAAAAATCATATAACCTATACTTAAGGGTACATTTTGCCATTTTCGAACGACATAAACTTATTCACAACAATCAAGTTATATTAAAAACAGTCATAATTTTCTACTTATTTGACACAGTTTGAACCCATATGAGAGCCCTTCCAGGGAATGTACACAATCACATCCCTATTTCCATACAGCTTGTTTCTACTTAATCGATAATTATAACATTTCCCAGAAAATAAGGGGCTATATATAGAAGAAAACAAACTGAAAATTCAACATGTGAACAAATCCCAAATACAGCCCCTTACCACGGGGTGTGACATAACCATACCCATATTTTATTGTGTCTAGCTAGGGAATTCATCTACACGATAGACATAAAGGTTCCAGAAAATAAGGGGCTGAGTATCGGATAAAACATAATGAAGATTCAACGTGACAAAGCTCGGTTTTACCGCTCGGTAAGACGTATTTACCCACCCAATGGCCCCTAACCAGGGGATGTGACACAACCACATCACTATTTCAATACAGCTAGGGTATCTGCCTACTCAAATAACATAAAAAAATTCCGGAAAATAAGGGGCTGGGTATCAGAGAAAATGTTGAAAATTCAACGTGACAAAATTTCGATTTAACCGTTCCCGCAAAACATATATTTACCCCTATAAGGCCCCAACCAGGGGATGTGGCACGACCATGTCCCGCATTTTAGTAAAGCTAGGGTACTTTTCTACTCGATAAGCAGCATAAAGGTGTCCAGAAAATAAGGGACTGAGTATCAGAGAAAACATACTGAAAATTCAACATATGAAAAAATTTCAACTTTACCGCCCCACCCCCACCCCCACCAAAGTCGCACCTAACAAAGGCATGTGACACAACCTCAACCATACTTAACATAGATATAGATAGGGTATCTATCTACTCGATAAACATAAAGGATACAAGAAAATAAGGGGCTGGATATCGGAGGAAACAAATTAAAAATTCAATATGTGATAATATCTCGATTTTTACCGTTTCCGCAAGACATATTTACCCCTCATTTGCCCCTAACCGGTCAATGTGACCCCCAATTGGTCCTAACCAGGGGATGTGACACAATCGCACCCACATTCTGATTTAGCCAGGGTATCTATCTACTCGATAAACATAAAGGTGTCTAGAAAATAAGGGGCTGAGTATCTGAAAAGTATGTTGGAAATTCAACGTGACAAGATCTAGATTTTACCGTACCCGCAAGACATATGTACCCCCAATTTTGCCCCTAAGCAGGTGGTGTGACACAATCTTAAGCCTATTTCGATGTAGGCAGGGTATCCATATATTCGATAAAAAATTGAGTTTCGAGAAAAAAAGAAAAGGAATGAAGTTCTGAGAAAAAGTATTGTAAATTCAACATGTGACACTATCTGGAATTTACCCTTCGTGGAAGACATATTTACCGCAAATTGTTACCTCACCCGAGGATGTGACACATTCACACCCCTATTTTAATGTAGCCACCCCTTTTCTGTGCAACTTGTCTATCTCCTTAATCGATGATTATAACAGTTTTCGGAAAATAAGGGGGTGGAAATCGGAGACAACTATTGAAAATCAACATGTGACAGAATCTCAGTTTGGTCGTTCCCGGCCGTTAGACATTTCCACCCGAAATGGGACCCTTTAAAGAGAATGTGACATAATCACACCCCTATTTCAACGGTGTTAGCGTATTAATTGAAATCATCTATTTGATTTACATTTCATTGCTATAATGAGTGAAATGAACTTATAAGTTAATAACTACAGATGCAACTGCACTTTTACAACGATCAACAGAATGAGATTTTTTTTGGCTTTACGGCCCTTTCAAGATTATTTCAATCATATCGAACCGATCGTTAATCAGAGGTCGGCGAAAACCGGAGTACCCGGAGATAAAACACCTGACGTTCCGTTGCAGAACTTGGCCAACACAATGAGAAAATATCTGTACAAAGGATCTAACCAACGGCCCTGAATTTGTGTAAAACTTCAGCACTATAAACCTACAGGCTTTTGACCTTCAGGAGTCGAGTACAAGGGATAGTAGGGACGAGAAATGGAACAGGGAAGGTAGAAAGGGGAGTGGGAATGAAGACGTCTTGACCTATTACAAGGCTTTATAACCAAAGCGCTACAGAGATGGTTACAGAGCATTGTTTTCTCCCCTCCCTCCTTACCCGGTGAAGTGACATAACCACATCTGTATTTAAAAAAAAAGAAATACGGTGTAATCGAAATAAGCCGGATTTTCTGCTTAAACTCGAGACCCCTTCGAGGGAATGTCACAGAGTGCTTTGCGTGGTAAAATGGGTGGGATTAGCCTGCGTGTTTGCGATTGAACGCATTCCTTTGTTTGAATTGAAGTTTAACTTCCTTGTCAACACATTTTACTTTTCTTTTTTTACTGCCATACGCCGTCGTGGACATTTTAGGCATGTGCGCCGTGCTTAGAGACGTTGCTTCCAATATTTGTGTGACTTCACCCAATATTACGATGAAATGACATCATAAGCCTGTCGTCCATGAAGCCAAATGGGCTTATATGCATTTGTTGGTCTGACGCGCCATTTCTGCTGGACAGGCTCAGTCCGTCTAAGTGGTTTACCAGTACTCATGTGAGGTCAGTTTAAGCTCTGCGTGGAAGCACCATGAAAAAAATCTCCAAGCCGGAATGGGCGTGCTGGTGTGTGTGTGTGGAGGGGGTAATGAACTGATGCATTGGTCGAGGCTCGTAAGTGATTACATTATAAAGGTTCTCTTTGGAAATATTTGTGGGCCCTGAAAAGGGCCATTTGTGGATGGAGTGAAGTCTACTCCGACTGTAGGAAAGCTCGCTTGATGCCCTTCCGATACTCCTTTAGACCTCGCTTCTCTGAGAGATGGACCAAATCCCTGCTGTACAATGGCGATGGACCCGCATTCACAAGAGGGGTGGGCCGGAATGCACTGGCGATAAAGAAGTGTATGAACCACCGACCAAGACGTCTCTGGAGAGCTCGATTGATGGTCTTCCTCTTTTCATCGTACACCGCCACTGTCAGGTCCGGATCACGAGATCTCGAAACATCTCCTCTTGGTAAAATTTCGCCCACAAAAACCCGTCGTACACCTGCCTCCAACAGTTCATCCCGCATGCTAATTATGTCAGCTACTAAGGTCCCCTCAGGTGTTTTGGTATCGATGGAGTTTCTGGAGATGAGTTCTTCAGTTCTGTCCATTTATGGTGTTTCTTGGCAGCAGAGAGAGTAAAACCAGGAACTCCGAAGTACCTAACATCAACGCCCAGGGCGTGGATGTTCAAGCGAGCTTGTCCCATCCTGTGAACATAAGAGTCACCAAATACTGCAAATTTCTCCATTCTGTCAGTATGTCACTCATGTGAGGCGACTAAACGGGAATTACGACTAAGTCGGAAAAACTAAAGACTATCTCGGAAAACTTCTATCAGGCGCTTAAATAGGAATTACGACTATATGAGAAAATACATCTACATGAGAAAACAATGCCTAGGTAGGCAAGATTGCGCTCATTCCGGGTGGTATCACGAAAGAGGTAGTGAATTTTTCATTACTGCTACACATTTACACGTGGGTGGAGAGGGGCGGTGTCATTAATTGTCTCGCCCAAGGACACATCTCGCCATCGGTGGCCCGATTTGAACTGACAATTGCAACCTCTCGATCATATTAAAGTCGAACGCGGTAACTTTTCTGTTATATGCTCAAAACAGAGATTGTGGGAACTCTTCGAGGCGATTCTAACGAGTACCAAAATATATGTTTTTAACAGATATAAGAAAATAATGTATAACCCTGTAAACCCAGTTTTACTATATGGAAGTGGGGTTTAAGGGAGTCCAAAATATATTGGCGTGTTTCTGTGATTTGAAAATCGGTTCAAAAACAAAACATTTTATGCTTAAAGTTGAGTTTCTGAAAAGAAATTCTGGCTACGATTCTTAAATAAAATAATCTTTGATGATATAACTGTCAATTCTGACAACGATATTTTATGGGAATGCAAGTCCTTTTGTGCCATTTGATGCCAATACATGTACCAGAGATGTGAGAATTGGATTAAACATATTTATTTCAAAAGAATAATGTTTTACGAATCAACATATAGGCATGATACTATATATAACAGAACAGAACAATCTCTCGTGTCACATACATAGCATAGAATACCAGGTTTTTCCTTGCCACATGTTATGACAATTTAAGCTAAGTGTTGTCAAATTTATATAGTCTACCTGTAAATTAACCATTTATTTTTTTTGTTAATTTGACACTCAGAAGTTATAACACCTTAAGTCCGATTCTGATGGCACTTTATATAATCCGTTTTGGATAAGTGGAATGGTATATGATAAATGAGTTTTTTAATGTATTTCCGAAGTATTCCTGATAATTAATGTAAAACAAACATCGGGAAGTACTGCAACGGAAGTTCAGGTTTAATTCCGGGTTCTCCTGATATCGTCCACCTCTGATTAACGGCGGACTCAAAATAAGTGGAATAATCTTGAAAAGGCCGTAAAACTAAATATAAAAAAGAAACTTATGGACCTTTTCATTTCATTTATAATTCGTGGGCAAGGCTACATCAAAACCTATTTTTTCTTTTGCTTGAAAGACAGCTCGAGCCTCAGAGTGGGCTGGCCAATTATACTAAATTCTATCTTCTTGCCGGTAAGATAATGACTTTGCAGTAGCAGAGAAATAGCATGTTCTGCACTCCAACTCCTTTGGTCTAAGATACACCTTACATGACATGATAGTAAAAACAGCAACAACAGCAACAATAGCAACGCCCAAACCCCCACCCCTTCAAACTATCCAGTAATAATTAATACTTTGAGCAAAATAACGAGTACAGACTTATTAGTTCCACAAACTTCCCACCTGCATGTCAATTAAATGATATAGTGTACATGAGACAGAAAGCAGAAGGCTTATCTGGTGAATGACATACATATCGCTGTTTTCTTCTCTGCTTCTTTCTGCGTTCTGGCATGTCGCGAGGAACGGGAACATTGTTGGTCTCACAAGACATTACAGCGAGGAACGGGATATGAGATAGTCTAACAATGACACTACATAGAGGAACGGGAGTTTAGGTGGCCAAGCAATGACACTAAAAAGGGGAAAAGGTCTAAAGGTGGTCTGACTATGACACTACAGAAGGGAAAGGGACATAAGATGGTCTGGAATGACACTACTTGGAGGAACGGACATTAAATGGTCTGACAATGACACTACAGACAGGAACGGGACATTAGATGGCCTGACAATGACAATACTTGGATGAACGGGACATCAGATGGTCTGACAATGACACTACAGAGAAAAACGGGACATTAGATGGTCTGACAATGACATTAAATGGAGGATCGGGACATTAGATGGTCTGACAATGATACTACATGGAGAAACGAGATATAAGTTGGTCTGACAATGACACTACATGGAGGAACGGGACATTAGATGGTCTGACAATGACACTACATAGAGGAACGGGATATAAGACGGTCTGACAATGACACTACAGAGAGAAACGGGACATAAGATGGTCTGACAATGACACTACAGAGAGGAACGGGACGTTAGATGGTCTGACAATTCCACTACGGAGAGGAACGGGATATTAGATGGTCTGACAATGACACTACAGAGAGTAACGGGATATTAGATGGTCTGACAATGACACTACAGACAGGAACGGGAGATCAGATGGTCTGACAATGGCACTACATGGAGGAACGGGACATCAGATGGTCTGACAATGACACTACATGGAGAACCGGGATATTAGATGGCCTGACAATGACACTACAGAGAAGAACGGGACATTGGATGGTCTGACAATGACATTAATTGGAGGAACGGGATATTAGTTGGTCTAGCAATGACACTACAGAAAGGAACGGGATATTATATGATCTGACAATGACACTATAGAGAGGAACGGTATATAAGATGGTCTGACAATGACACTACATGGAGGAACGGGATATTAGATGGTCTGACAATGACACTACAGATAGGAACGGGACATCAGATGGTCTGACAATGACACTTCATGGAGGAACGATATATTAGATGGTATGACAATGACACTACAGAGAGGCACGGGATATCAGATGGTCTGACAATGACACTACTTGGAAGAACGGGGTATTAGATGGTCTGACAAGGAAACACTACAGAGAGGAACGGGAGATTTGATGATCTGACAATGACATTACTTGGAGGCACGGGATATTAGATGGTCTGACAATGACAACACAGAGAGGAACGGGACATTAGATGGTATGACAATGACACTACAGAGAGGCACGGGATATCAGATGGTCTGACAATGACACTACTTGGAAGAACGGGGTATTAGATGGTCTGACAAGGAAACACTACAGAGAGGAACGGGAGATTTGATGGTCTGACAATGACATGACTTGGAGGCACGGGATATTAGATGGTCTGACAATGACACTACAGAGAGGAACGGGACATTAGATGGTCTGACAATGACACTACAGAGATAAATGGGACATTAGATGGTCTAACAATGACACGACATGGAGGAACGGGACATAAGATGGTCTGACAATGACACAACATGGACGAACGGGACATTAGATTGTCTGACAATGACACTACATGGAGGAACGGGATATTAGATGGTCTGACAATGACACTACAGATAGGAACGGGACATCAGATGGTCTGACAATGACACTTCATGGAGGAACGAGATATTAGATTGTATGACAATGACACTGCAGAGAGGAACGGGATATTAGATGGTCTGACAATGACACTGCAGAGAGGAACGGGATATTAGATGGTCTGACAATGACACTACAGAGAGGAACGGGAGATTTGATGGTCTGACAATTACATTACTTGGAGGGACGGGATAATAGATGGTCTGACAATGACACTACTTGGAGGAACGGGACATGAGATGGTCTGACAATGACATTACATGGGGGATCGAGATATTATATGTTCTTACAATGACACTACAGAGTGGAACGGGACATCAGATGGTCTGACAATGACACTACAGAGAGGAACGAGATATTAGATGGTCTGACAATGACTACATGGAGGAACAGGATATTAGATGGTATGGCAATAACACTACTGAGTGGAACGGGATATTAGATGGTCTGACAATGACACTAGAGAGAGGAACGGGACATTAGATGGTCTGACAATGACACAACTTGGAGAAACGGGATATAAGATGGTCTGACAATGACACTTCTTGGAGGAACGGGATATTAGATGGTCTGACAATGACACTACAGAGAGGAACGGGATATTAGATGATCTGACAATGACACTACAGATAGGAACGGGACATCAGATGGCCTGACAATGACTCTACATGGAGGAACGAGATATTAGATGGTCTGACAATGACACTACAGAGAGAAACGGGACATTAGATGGTATGACAATGACACTACATGGAGGAACGGGACAGTAGATGGTCAGAAAATGACACTACATGGAGGAACGAGATATTAGATGGTCTGACAATGACACTGCAGAGAGGAACGGGATATTAGATGGCCTGACAATGACACTACATGGAGGAACGGGATATGAGATGGTCTGACAATGGCACTACATGGAGGAACGGGACATTAGATGGTCTGACAATGACACTACAGAGAGGAACGGGACATTAGATGGTCTGACAATGACAATACATGGAGGAACGAGACATTTGATGGTCTGACAATGACACTAAAGAGAAAAACGGGATATTAGATGGTCTGAGAATGACACTACAGAGAGGAACGGGACATCAGATGGTCTGACAATGACACTACAGAGAGGAACGGGATATAAGATGGTCTGACAATGACACTACAGAGAGAAATTGCACATTGGATGGTCTGACAATGACAATACATGGAGGAACGAGATATTAGCTGGTCTGACAATGACACTATAGAGAGAAACAGGATATTAGATGGTCTGACAATGACAATACATGGAGGAACGGGATATTAGATGGTCTGACAATGACACTACGGAGTGAAACGGGACATCAGATGGTCTGACAATGACACTACATGGAGGAACGAGCTATTAGATGGTCTGACAATGGCACTACATGGAGGAACGGGACATTAGATGGTCTGACAATGACACTATAGAGACGAACGGGACATTAGATGGTCTGACAATGACACTACATGGAGGAACGAGATATAAGATGGTCTGACAATGACACTACAGAGAGAAACGGGACATAAGATGGTCTGACAATGACACTACAGAGAGGAACGGGACATTAGATGGTCTGACAATGACACTACATGGAGGAACGAGACATTAGATGGTCTGACAATGACACTACATGAAGGAACGAGATATATGATGGTCTGACAATGACACTACATGGAGGAACGAGCTATTAGATGATCTGACAATGGCACTACATGGAGGAACGGGACATTGGATGGTCTGACAATGACACTACAGAGACGAACGGGACATTAGGTGGTCTGACAATGACACTACATGGAGGAACGAGATATATGATGGTCTGACAATGACACTACAGAGAGAAACGGGACATTAGATGGTCTAACAATGACACTACAGAGAGGAACGGGACATTAGATGGTCTGACAATGACACTACAGAGAGGAACGGGACATTAGATGGTCTGACAATGACACTACATGGAGGAAGGGACATTAGATGGTCTGACAATGACACTACATGGACGAACGGGACATTAGATGGTCTGACAATGACACTACATTGAGGAACGAGATATTAGATGGTCTGACAATGGCACTACATGGAGGAACGAGATATTAGATGGTCTGACAATGACACTACAGAGAGGAACGAGATATTAGATGGTCTGACAATGACACTACAGAGAGGAATGGGATATTAGATGGTCTGACAATGACACTACATGGAGGAACGGGATTTTAGGTGGTCTGACAATGACACTACATGGAGGAACGGGATATAAGATGGTCTGACAATGACACTGCAGAGAGGAACGGGATATAAGATGGTCTGACAATGACACTACAGATAGGAACGGGACATAAGATGGCCTGACAATGACACTACATGGAGGAACGGGACATTAGATGGTCTGACAATCACACTACAGAGAGGAACGGGATATAAGATGCTCTGACAATGACACTACAGAGAGAAACGGGACATTAGATAGTCTGACAATGACACTTCATGGAGGGACGGGATATTAGATGGTCTGACAATCACACTACAGAGAGGAACGGGATATAAGATGCTCTGACAATGACACTACAGAGAGAAACGGGACATTAGATAGTCTGACAATGACACTTCATGGGGGGACGGGATATTAGATGGTCTAAGAATGACACTACAGAGAGGAACGGGACATTAGATGGTCTGACAATGACACTTCAAAGAGGAACGGGACATTGGTTGGTCTGACAATAACACCACATGGAGGAACGGGACATTAGATGGCCTGACAATGACACTACAGAGAGGAACGGGACATTAGATGGTCTGACAATGATACTACACAGAGAAACGGTATATTAGATGGCCTGACAATGACACTACATGGAGGAACGGGATATTAGATGGTCTGACAATGACACTACAGAGAGAAACGGGATATTAGATGGTCTGACAATGACACTACAGAGAGAAACGGGACATTAGATGGTCTGACAATGACACTACATGGAGGAACGAGATATTAGATGGTCTGCCAATGACACTACAAAGAGGAACGGGACATTAGATGGTCTGACAATGACACTATATGGAGGAACGAGATATTAGATGGTCTGACAATGACACTACAGAGAGAAACGGGACATTAAATGGTCTGACACTACATGGAGGAACGGGGCATTAGATGGTCTGACAATGACACTATAGAGAGGAACGAGATATAAGATGGTCTGACAATGGCACTACAGGTAGGAACGGGACATTAGATGGCATCACAATTACACTACATGGAGGAACGGGACATTAGATGGTCTGACAATGACACTACAGATTGGAACGGGACATTAGATGGTCTGACAATGACACTACAGAGAGGAACGGGATATAAGATGCTCTGACAATGACACTACAGAGAGAAACGGGACATTAGATGGTCTGACAATGACACTTCATGGAGGGACGGGATATTAGATGGTCTAAGAATGACACTACAGAGAGGAACGGGACATTAGATGGTCTGACAATGACACTAGATGGAGGAACGGGACATTAGATGGCCTGACAATGACATTTAGGAGAGGAACGGGATATAAGATGGTCTGACAATGACACTACAGAGAGGAACGGGACATTAGATGGTCTGAAAATGACACTACACAGAGAAACGGTATATTAGATGGTCTGACAATGACACTACATGGAGGAACGGGATATTAGATGGTCTGACAATGACACTACAGAGAGAAACGGGATATTAGATGGTCTGCAAATGTCACTTCAGAGAGAAACGGGACATTAGATGGTCTGACAATGACACTACATGGAGGAACGGGATATTATATGGTCTGACAATGACACTACAAAGAGGAACGGGATATTAGATGGTCTGACAATGACACTACATTGAGGATCGGGACATTGTATGGTCTGACAATGACACTACAGAGAGGAACGAGATATTAGATGGTCTGACAATGACACTTCAGAGAGGAATGGGATATTAGATGGTCTGACAATGACACTACAGAGAGGAACGAGATATTAGATGGTCTGACAATGACACGACAAAGAGGTACCGGATTTTAGGTGGTCTGACAATGACACTACATGGAGGAACGGGACATTAAATGGCCTGACAATGACACTGCAGAAAGGAACGAGATATAAGATGGTCTGACAATGACACTACAGATAGGAACGGGACATTAGATGGCCTGACAATGACACTACATGGAGGAACGGGATATAAGATGCTCTGACAATGACACTACAGAGAGAAACGGGACATTAGATGGTCTGACAATGACACTTCATGGAGGAACGGGATATTAGATGGTCTAAGAATGACACTACAGAGGGAACCGGGACATTAGATGGTCTGACAATAACACTTCAAAGAGGAACGAGATATAAAAGTGGTCTGACAATGACACTACATGGAAGAACGGGACATTAGATCGCCTGACAATGACACTACAGAGAGGAACGGGATATTAGATGGTCTGACAATGACACTACAGAGAGGAACGGGACATAAGATAGTCTGACAATGACACTACACAGAGAAACGGTATATAAGATGGTCTGACAATGACACTTCATTGAGGAACGGGATATTAGATGGTCTGACAATGACACTACAGAGAGAAACGGGATATTAGATGGTCTGGCAATGACACTACAGAGAGACAAGGGACATAATATGGTCTGACAATGACACTACATGGAGGAACGGGATATTAGATGGTTTGATAATGACACTACAAAGAGGAACGGGATATTAGATGGTCTGACAATGACACTACAGAGAGAAACGGGATATTAGATGGTCTGACAATGACACTTCGTGGAGGAACGGGATATTAGATGGTCTGACAATGACACTACATGGAGGAACGGGACATTAGATGGTCTGACAATGACACTATATGGAGGAACGGGATTTTAGATGGTCTAACAATGACACTACATGGAGGAGTGAGTGAGTGTTTGAGTTTTACGGCCCAACAACAACTGAGGTCATACGGAGACGGATCCTCGGTTTAAAGACTCATCCGAAAGTCTGGAGAAGCCCGGAATCGACCCTGCGACCCCTGGTTTACAAGGCGAGTAGCGTAACCACTGCACCACGGAGGCTTCTAAACACTACATGGAGGAACGATATATAAGATGGTCTGACAATGACACTACAGAGAGAAACGGGACATTAGATGGTCTGACAATGACACTACATGGAGGAACGGGATATAAGATGGTCTGACAATGACACTACAAAGACGAACGGGATATTAGATGGTCTGACAATGACACTTTATGGAGGAACGGGACATTAGATGGTCTGACAATGACACTACATGGAGGAACGAGATATAAAAATGGTCTGACAATGACACTACAGATAAGAAAGGGATATTAGATGGTTTGACAATGACACTACATGGAGGAACTTGACATTAGATGGCCTGACAATGACACTACAGAGAGGAATGAGATATTAGATGGTCTGACAATGACACTACCGATAGGAACGGGACATTAGATGGTCTGGCAATAACACTACATGGAGGATCGAGATATTATATGGTCTGACAATGACACTACATGGAGGAACGGGACATTAGATGGCCTGACAATGACACTTCAGTGAGGAACGGGATATTAGATGGTCTGACAATGACACTTCAGAGAGACACGGGACATTAGATGGTCTGACAATGACACTTCATGGAGGAACGAGATATTAGATGGCCTGACAATGACACTACAGATAGGAACGGGACATTAGATGGTCTGCCAATGACACTACATGGAGGAACGAGATATTAGATGGTCTAACATTGATAATCATAGAGGAACGGGACATTAGATGGTCTGACAATGAAACTACATGGAGGAAAGGGACATCAGATGGTCTGACAATGACACTTTATGGAGGAACGGGATATTTGATGGCCTGACAATGACACTACATGGAGGAACGGGATATTAGATGGTCTGACAATGACACTACATGGGGGAACGAGATATTAGATGGTCTGACAATGACACTACAGAGAGGAACGGGATATTAGATGGTCTGACAATGACACTACATGGAGGAACGAGATATAAGATGGTCTGACAATGACAATACAGATAGGAACGGGACATAAGATGGCCTGACAATGACACTACATGGAGGAACGAGATATTAGATGGTCTGACAATAAAACTACAGATAAGAAAGGGATATTAAATGGTCTGACAATGACACTACATGGTGGAACAAGATATTAGATGGTCTGTCAATGACACTACATGGAGGAACGGGACATTAGATGGTCTGACAATGACACTACATGTAGGAACGAGACATTAGATGGTCTGACAATGACACTACGGAGAGAAACTTGATATTAAATGGTCTGACAATGACACTACATGGAGGAACGAGATATTAGATGGTCTGACAATGACACTACATGGAGGAACGGGACACGAGATGGTCTTACAATGACACTACATGGAGGAACGAGATATTAGATGGTCTGACAATGGCAATACAATGAGAAACGGGACATTAGATGGTCTGACAATGACACTACATGGATGAACGGGACATTAGATGGTCTGACAATGACACTACTTGGAGGCACGAGATATTAGATGGTCTGACAATGACACTACAGATAGGAACGGGACATCAGATGGTCTGACAATGATAGTACAGATAGGAACGGGACATTAGATGGTCTGACAATGACACTACATGGATGAACGGGACATTAGATGGTCTGACAATGACACTACATGGAGGAACGTGATATTAGATGGTCTGACAATGACACTACAGATAGGAACGGGACATTAGATGGTCTGACAATGACACTACAGATAGGAACGGGACATCAGATAGTCTGACAATGACACTACATGGAGGAATGAGATGTTAGATGGTCTGACAATGACACTACAGAGAGAAACGGGACATTAGACGGTCTGACAATGACACTACATGGAGGAACGGGATAATAGATGGTCTGACAATGACACTACAGATAGGAACGGGACATTAGATGGTCTGACAATGACACTGCA
Organism: Lucinisca nassula; assembly: GCA_963580285.1. Lineage (NCBI taxonomy): Eukaryota > Metazoa > Mollusca > Bivalvia > Lucinida > Lucinidae > Lucinisca > Lucinisca nassula. The sequence goes on from OY757013.1 coordinate 36,275,141, forward strand.
GAGAGGAACGGGACATTAGATGGTCTGATAATGACACTACATGGAGGAACGAGATATTATATGGTCTGACAATGACACTACATGGAGGAACGGGATATTAGATGGCCTGACAATGACACTACATGGAGGAACGGCATATTAGATGGTCTGACAATGACACTACAGATAAGAACGGGACATTAGATGGTCTGACAATGACACTACAGAGAGGAACGGGACATAAGATGGTCTGACAATGACACTACATGGAGGAACGAGATATTAGATGGCCTGACGATGACACTACAGGGAGAAACGGGACATTAGATGGTCTGACAATGACACTACAAAGAAATACCGGAACATTAGATAATCTGACAATGACATTACAGAGAGGAACTGGACCTTAGATGGTCTGACAATGACGTACAGAGAGGAACGGGACATTAGAATGGTCTGACAATGACACTACATGGAGGAACGAGATATAAGATGGCCTGACGATGACACTACAGAGAGAAACGGGACATTAGATGGTCTGACAATGACACTACAAAGAGACATGGAACATTAGATGATCTGACAATGACACTACAGAGAGGAACGGGACATTAGGTGGTCTGACAATGACTACATGGAGGAACGGGATATTAGATGGTCTGACAATGATACTACAGAGAGAAACGGGACATTAGTTGGTCTGACAATGACACTGCAGAGAGGAACTGGACATTAGATGGTCTGACAATGACACTACAAAGAGGAACGGGACATTAGATGGTCTGACAATGACAATACATGGAGGAACGGGATATTAGATGGTTTGACAATGACACTTCAAAGAGGAACGGGACTTTGGATGGTCTGACAATGACACTACATGGAGGAACGGGACATTAGATGGTCTGACAATGACACTACATGGATGAACGGGAGTTTAGGTGGTCTGACAATGAAACTTCAGAGAGGAATTGGACATTAGATGGTCTGTAAATGAGACTACATGGAGGAACGGGACATTAGATGGTTTGACAATGACACTTCAGAGAGGAACGGGAATTTAGGTGGTCTGACAATGACACTGCAGAGAGGAACGGACGTTTAGGTGGTCTGACAATGACACAACATGGTGGAACGGGACATAAGATGGTCTGACAATGACACTACATGTAGGAACGGGACATTAGATGGTCCGACAATGACACTTCGTGAAGGAACGGGACATTAGATGGCCTGACAATGACACTACCTGGAGTAACGGGACATTAAATGGTCTGACAATGATACTACATGGAGGAACGGGACATAAGATAGTCTGACAATGACACTACATGGAGAAACGGGACATTGGATTGTCTGACAATGACACTACATGGAGGAACGGGACATTAGATGGTCTGACAATGATACTACATAGAGGAACGGGACATTAGATGGTCTGACAATGACACTTTATAGAGGAACGGGACATTAGATGGTCTGGAAATGGGCGGAACGGAACGGCACTATCCGTTGTCTGGCAATGACAGTATATAGAAGAACCGGACTATAGGTGGTTTAACACTACAGTGAGTAACGGGACTATAGGTGATCTGGAGATGAAACAACAGTTAGGAATGGGGATCATGGTGTCCTAGCAATGGCACTATACTAAAGATCAACTAAAATCTGTTCCTCACTGTGTTGTTTTTGCCAGACGACCTTAAGCCCCTTTCTTCTCTGTAGGTCATTTGCAGACCACCTCAAGCCCCTTTTTTCTCTGTAGGTCATTTGCAGACCACATCAAGTCCCTTTTCCATGTGTAGTGTTATCTTTTCTACGGTCGTTATCTCCCTTCCGCTGATTCAAGAAGGACAGTTGTCAGTTTCTGGCGTAAGAATGTTCACTGAACTGGTTAACCGCTTACGTATAAGTCTGCCCAAGAAAGTGTGGATAGGTAACTGACCGGCTCAAAAATGACCTAAAATAGTGTTGACCGGGCCGTTAAACTCCAATAGAAAACAAACAAACAAACAAACAATGTGTAGTGTTATTGACCTATAGTCCCGTTCCTTTTTGTTGTGTCATTTTCAGACCTCCTAATGTCCCGTTACCCTCTGTAGTGTCAATGCCAGACCTGCATAGTCCCGTTTCTCAATGCAGTGTCATTGCCAGACCACCATAAGTCCAGTTCTTGTCTGTACTGCCATTGCAAGACACCTAAAGTCCTTTCTGTCTCTGTAGTGTCATTATCAGACCACCGATATAGTCCTGTTCCTCTCTGAAGTGTCATTGCCAGACCACCTGTAGTCCCGTTCCTCTCTGTAGTGTGATTGTCAGACAACCTATAGTCCTGTTCCTCGCTGAAGTGTCATTGCTGGGCCACCTATAGTCCCAATGCCCACTGTAATGGCCACATATAGTCCATCCTTCACCTTTATGTTTATCAAATAGATATATACCCTCGCTACATCGTTATAGGGATGCGGTAGTGTCACATCCCTCAGTTAGGGGCCAATAGGGATAAATTTTTCTTCCGGGATCGGAACGGACAACCGCCCTTCTTGAATCAGGTGAAGGGAGATCAATCTCCACGAAAGAATGTTGCCGACCTCGGCAGGTATCGAGTCCACGCTCTCATGATCACCAGTCAGACGCGCATCCGATTGAGCTATCGAACGAGGCCAGTTCATCGAAGAAAATCTTTTGTACAGGTTGAGTTTCTTGTTAAATTTACATGTTTGTGAACCCTTGAGGCGTAGTGGTTAAGCCTAGAGGCCTCATACACGCGCTATCCTGAGTTCGATCCCAGGCTACTACATACTTTCGGATGAGTTTTAAAACCGTGGTCCCGTTCATTATTGTACATGTTTGCATGTATGTATGTATTGAACATTATCATTAATAAATACTGTTTAAACAAACTGAAGTCCCGTCTCCGTAGGACCTTAGCTGTTGTTGGGACAAAAAGAAACACAAAAAAAAAACACTAAAACTCTCTCTCTCTCTCTCTCTCTCTCTCTCTCTCTCTCTCTCTCTCTCTCTCTCTCTCTCTCTCTCTCTCTCTCTCTCTCTCTCAGGTTAGGGAGAAGTGGTAATGAAAGAAGAAGTAATGTTATGGTTATAGAAGTGGTCGTAGAAGTATAAGTTGTTGTTGTTGTTGAAGCTTTGTATTGGTCATTGTAAAAATGCCGTTGCATTTGTAGATATAAACAGTTATGCAAGAGTTATCGTTTAGAAATCACTGCATACAGTAAGGTGCAGACAGTAAGGACTGCATTGATACAAGTATATAAAGAAATTGATATGTTTCCTGCGATTTTCAGCTCCTTATTTTCTGGAAACCCTTGTGTTTATCGAGTAGATTGGTATCCTGACAACATCTCCCGGTTAGGGGCCAAATGATGGTAATTTGTCATACGCGAAGTCGCGAACAATTACATCGGGATTTTGTCTCATGCTGAATTTTCTGTATGTTTTCTCTGATACATACTCAGCCCCTTATTTTCTTCAAACCTTTATGTTTATCGAATAGACAGGTACCCTGGCTACATCGAAATAGGGGTGTGGTTCTGTCACATCCCCTGATTAAGGGCCTTTGTGGGGTTGGGTAAAAATGTCTTACGGGAACGGTAAATTCAAGATTTTGTCACAAGATAAATTTTCAAATTGTCTTCTCCGATACTCAGCCCCTTATTTTATGCAAACCTTCATGTTTATCGAATAGATAGCTACCCTGGCTACAGCGTTATAGGGATGCGGCTGTGTCACATCCCCCGGTTAGGGGCCAATAGGGAGTTGATATGTCTTACGGGAACGGTGAAATCGAGATTTCATCACATGTTGAATTTTCAATTTCTTTTAATCGATACTCAGCCCCTTATTTTCTGGAAACCTTTATGTTTATTAAATAGATAGATACCCTGGCTACATCGTTATATGGGTGCGGTTGTGTCACATCCCTCGGTTAGGGGCCAATAGGGAGCTGATATGCCTTACTGGAACGGTGAAAACGAGATTTTATCACATGTTGAAATTTCAATATCTTTTAATCGATACTCAGCCCCTTATTTTCTGAAAAAACCTTTATGTATATCAAATAGATAGATACCCTGGCTACATCGTTATAGGGGTGCGGTTGTGCCACATCCCCCGGTTAGGGGCCAATAGGGAGTTGATATGTCTTACGGGAACGGTGAAATCGAGATTTTATCACATGTTGAATGTTCAATATCTTTTAATCGATACTCAGCCCCTTATTTTCTGGAAACCTTTATGTTTATCAAATAGATAGATACCCTGGCTATATCGTTATAGGGGTGCGGTTATGTCACATCGCCCGGTTAGGGGCCAATAGGGAGCTGATATGTCTTACGGGAACGGTGAAATCGAGATTTTATCATATGTTGAATTTACAATATCTTTTAATCGATACTCAGCCCCTTATTTTCTGGAAACCTTTATGTTTATCAAATAGATAGATTACCTGGCTACATTGTTATATCGGTGCGTATGTGTCACATCCCCCAGTTAGGGGCCAATAGGGAGCTAATATGTCTTACGGGAACGGAGAAATCGAGATTTTATCACAAGTTGAATTTTCAATATCTTTTAATGGATGCCCAGCCCCTTATTTTCTGGAAACCTTTATGTTTATCAAATAGATAGATACATTGGCTACATCGTTATAGGGGTGCGGTTGTGTCACATCCCCCGGTTAGGGGCCAATAGGGAGTTGATATGTCTTACGGGAACGGTGAAATCGAGATTTTATCACATGTTGAATGTTCAATATCTTTTAATCGATATTCATCCCCTTATTTTCTGGAAACCTGAATGTTTATCAAATAGATAGATACCCAGGCTACATCGTTATATGGGTGCGGTTGTGTCACATCCCCCGGTTAGGGGCCAATAGGGAGCTGATATGTCTTACGCGAACGGTGAAATCGAGATTTTATCAAATGTTAAATATTCAATATCTTTTAATCAATACTCGACCCCTTATTTTCTGGAAACCTGAATGTTTTTCAAATAGATAGATACCCTGGCTACATCGTTATAGGGGTGCGGTTGTGTCACATCCCCCGGTTAGGGGCCAATAGGGAGCTGATATGTCTTACGGGAACGGTGAAATCGAGATTTTATCACATGTTGAATTTTCAATATCTTTTAATCGATACTCAGCCCCTTATTTTCTGGAAACCTTTATGTTTATCAAATAGATAGATACCCTGGCTAAATCGTTATATGGGTACGGTTGTGTCACACCCCCCGGTTAGGGGCCAATAGCGAGCTGATATGTCTTACGGGAACGGTGAAATCGAGATTTTATCACATGTTTAATTTTCAATATCTTTTAATCGATACTCATCCCCTTATTTTCTGGAAACCTTTATGTTTATCAAATATATAGATACCCTGGCTACATCGTTATATGGGTGCGGTTGTGTCACATCCCCCAGTTAGGGGCCAATATGGAGCTGATATATCTTACGGGAACGGTGAAATCTAGACTTTATCACAAGTTGAATTTTCTATATCTTTTAATCGATACTCGACCCCTTATTTTCTGGAAACCTTTATGTTTATCAAATAGATAGATACCCTGGCTACATCGTTATATGGGTGCGGTTGTGTCACATCCTCCGGTTAGGGGCCAATATGGAGCTGATATGTCTTACGGGAACGGTGAAATCGAGATTTTATCACATGTTGAATATTCAATATCTTTTAATCGATACAGCTCCTTATTTTCAGGAAACCTTTATGTTTATCAAATAGATAGATACCCTGGCTACATCGTTATATCGGTGCAGTTGTGTCACATCCCCCGGTTAGGGGCCAATAGGGAGCTGATATGTCTTACGGGAACGGTGAACTCGAGATTTTATCACATGTTGAATTTTCAATATCTTTTAATCGATACTTAGCCCCTTATTTTCTGGAAACCTTTATGTTTATCAAATAGAGAGATACCCTGGCTACATCGTTATATGTGTGCGGTTGTGTCACATCCCCCGGTTAGGGGCCAATAGGGAGCTGATATGTCTTACGGGAACGGTGAAATCTAGATTTTATCACAAGTTGAATTTTCAATATCTTTAAATCGATACTCAGCCCCTTAGTTTCTGGAAACCTTTATGTTTATCAAATAGATAGATACCCTGGGTACATCGTTATAGGGATGCGGTTATGTAACATCCCCCGGTTAGGGGCCAATAGGGAGTTGATATGTCTTACGGGAACGGTGAAATCGAGATTTTATCACATGTTGAATGTTCAATATCTTTTAATCGATACTCACCCCCTTATTTTCTGGAAACTTTTATGTTTATCAAATAGATAGATACCCTGGCTATATCGTTATAGGGTTGCGGTTATGTCACATCGCCCGGTTAGGGACCAATAGGGAGCTGATATGTTCTACGGGAACGGTGAAATCGAGATTTTATCATATGTTGAATTTTCAATATCTTTTAATCGATACTCAGCCCCTTATTTTCTGGAAACCTTTATGTTTATCAAATAGATAGATTACCTGGCTACATCGTTATATGGGTGCGGTTGTGTCACATCCCCCAGTTAGGGGCCAATAGGGAGCTGATATGTCTTACGGGAACGGTGAAATCGAGATTTTATCACATGTTGAATTTTCAATATCTTTAAATCGATACTCGACCCCTTATTTTCTGGAAACCTGGATGTTTATCAAATAGATAGATACCCTGGCTACATCGTTATATAGGTGCGGTTGTGTCACATCCCCCGGTTAGGCGCCAATAGGGAGTTGATATGTCTTTCGGGAACGGTGAAATCGAGATTTTATCATATGTTGAATGTTCAATATATTTTAATCGATACTCAGCCCCTTATTTTCTGGAAACCTTTATGTTTATCAAATAGATAGATACCCTGGCTACATCGTTATAGGGGTGCGGTTGTGTCACATCCCCCCGTTAGGGGCCAATAGGGAGCTGATATGTCTTACGGGAACGGTGAAATCGAGATTTTATCACATGTTTAATTTTCAATATCTTTTAATCGATACTCAGCCCCTTATTTTCTGGAAACCTTTATGTTTATCAAATAGATAGGTACCCTGGCTACATCGTTAAAGAGATTTTATCACAAGTTGAATTTTCAACATCTTTTAATCGATACTTAGCCCCTTATTTTCTGGAAACCTTTATGTTTATCAAATAGATAGATACCCTGGCTACATCGTTATAGGGGTGAGGTTGTGTCACATCCCCCAGTTAGGGGCCAATAGGGAGTTGATATATCTTACGGGAACGGTGAAATCGAGATTTTATCACATGTTGAATATTCAATATCTTTTAATCGATACTTAGCCTCTTATTTTCTGGAAACCTTTATGTTTATCAAATAGATAGATACCCTGGCTACATCGTTATATGGATGCGGTTGTGTCACATACCCCGGTAAGGGGCCAATAGGGAGCTGATATGTATTACGGGAAAGGTAAAATCTAGATTTTATCACATGTTGATTTTTGAATATCTTTCAATCGATACTCAGCCCCTTATTTTCAGAAAACCTTTATGTTTATTGAATAGATGGATATCCTGACTACATCGTTATATGGGTACGGGTGTGTCACATCCCCTAGTTAGGGGCCAATTCGGGGTTGATGTGGCTTATGGGACCGGTAAATTCGAGATTTTAATATTTGTTGAATTTTTCAATGTTCAGTATCTTCTAATCGATATTCAGCCCCTTATTTTCTGGAAAATATTTATGTTTATTGAATAGATTGATACCCTGGCTACATCGATATAGGGGTGCGGCTGTGTCACATCCCCCGGTTAGGGGCCAACTGGGGAGGTCCCGTTCATTATTCTTGTACATGTTTGCACGTATGTATGTATTGAACATTATCATTAATAAATACTGTTTAAACCAACCGAGGTCCCGTCTTCGTAGGACCTTAGCTGTTGTTGGGACAAAAACATAAAACTCTCTCTCTCTCTCTCTCTCTCTCTCTCTCTCTCTCTCTCTCTCTCTCTCTGGCAGGTTAGGTAGTAGTGGTAGTGAAAGAAGTCTATCTCTCTCTCTCTCTCTCTCTCTCTCTCTCTCTCTCTCTCTCTCTCTCTCTCTCTCTCTCTCTCTGGCAGGTTTGGTAGTAGTGGTAGTGAAAGAAGTGAAGTTATGCTTATAGAAGTAGTTGTAGAAGTATTAGTTGTTGTTGTAGCAGTATTGGTACATGGAGTTACGCTTTGTATTGGTCATTGTAAAAATGCCGCTGCATTTGTAGATATAAACCGTTATGCAAGAGTTATCATTTTAAAATCACTGCAGACAGTAAGGACTGCATTGATACAAGTAACAAGTGTATTAAGAAATTGATATGTTTCCTGCGAATTCAGCTCCTTATTTTCTGGAAACTCTTGTGTTTATCGAGTAGATTGGTATCCTGGCAACATCCCCTGGTAGGGGCCAACTGATGGTAAATATGTCATACGTGAACAGTTACATCGGGATTTTGTCGCATGTTGAATTTTCTGTATGTTTTCTCTGATACCCAGCCCCTTATTTTCTGCAAACCTTTATGTATATCGAATAGACAGATACCCTGGCTACATCGAAATAGGGATGTGGTTCTGTCACATCCCCTGATTAAGGGCCAATGTGGGGTTGGGTAAATATGTCTTACGGGAACGGTAAATTCAAGATTTTGTCACAAGATGAATTTTCAAAATGTCTTCTCCGATACTCAGCCCCTTATTTTCTGTAAACCTTCATTTTTATCGAATAGATAGCTACCCTGGCTACATGGAAATAGGGGTATGGTTGTGTCACATCCCCTGGTTTTGGGGCAGATTGGGGGTTAATATGTCTTCCGGAACGTTATTATTGAATATAATGTTGAATATTCAAAATGCCTTCTCCGATACCCAGCCCCTTATTTTCTAGAAACCTTTATGTTTATCGAGTTGATAGAAACCCTGACTAAATTGAAATAGGGGTGTGGTTGTGTCACATCCCCTGGTTATGGGGCAGATTGGGGGTTAATATGTCTTGCGGGAAAGTGGAATCGATATTTTGTCAAATGTTGAATTTTCAAATTATTTTCTCCGATACTCAGCCCCTTATTTTCTGGAACCCTTTTTGTTGATCTAAGAGATAGATACCCTGGCTACATCGAAATAGGGGTGTGGTTCTGTCACATCCCTTAGTTAGGGGCCAGTAGGGGGTAATTATGTCTTGCGGGACCTGTAAAATCGAAAGTTTGTCACATGCTCAATTTCTAATTTGTTTTCTCTTATACCTATAACATAGTCATGTTATGCACATGATATTTTGCATAGGCATGTTATCATGTGTATGACTGGAATATTGTTGAAGGTGTGTAAGAATGATGATATGACTGAACGAGTGTTGAAAAGGCAGTAAGCTTCTGTCTCAGTACTATTGTGGAAATATTAAGCTTCAATTCTTATTATGAAACAGCTTCATTTTAAAAGTCTGAAACATCAATTACAGATGACCCGCGTTATAACGACAGTATTTGTTCCCTATTATTGTGGCGGTATAATGAATTTGCCGTTATAAAGAATCCCAGTTAGGATTATGATAGGTTATAAAAGGTCTTTTCCACATCATTACTCCAAGAAACAAGTGTTATAGACATTTGTTAGAATCGCCTCAATGAGGCGATTCTAACAAATGCCTATAACATTTGTTTCTTGGAGTATTAAATTACAAGAATCTTTCATGACTATGGATTCGATTTGGGCATTTCCAACCCTAGGGACGCCCAAGCCACACGGAATTGAGGCTAAATCTTGAGCTAAGAAGTCATTCCATTGAAATTGTCGTTATAACGAGTTTTGCCGTTATAACGAATGCCGTTATAACGCGGGTCCTCTGTATATAACTTTGTATAAAATGCAGAGATGCACCTGAATTACACATACATGTACCTGGCAGCCATTCAAATCATAACTTGATCATGAGCCAGCTTAATTTCGTAATATCATATGACTCTGACATTTCCTTTTAAAGGTTATTTAAGCAGGTGTTCATGTGAAGTACTTTCAAAACCTGTTGAAACTGCATTTTAAAGATCATATTATTGGTGCAGTCATTAAAATCATGACAGATAGCTTATAGTTAGAAGAGATTTTGGCAAGAGTTGTGATAACAAGCATGATGCAATGAGAGAGGGATATTGCGTGAGATTTTTGTAGTGATTATAAATACTGGGGTTTTCTGACCAAGACTTCGGGTGTCTACTTGATCAGCTTGCAGACCGTTAGTCTGGTTTAGGAGTTGTGCACTCGTATGAGGTGCCTGCCTAATAAAGCTGCTGAAACTCTCAATATGACTTTAGTTGTATTTTAAAATTATTGAAACACTATACGATCACAGTCAAAGGTGTATAGCTACGCTATATACCCAGCCCCTTATTTTCTGCAAACCTTTACGTTTATCGAATAGATAGGTACCCTGGCTACATCGAAACGGGGATGTGGTTCTGTCACATCCCCTGCTTAGGGGCCAATAGGGGGTAAATATGTCTCACATGACCGTTAAAATCAAGGTTTTGTCACATGTTGAATTTTCAAAATGTCTTTTCCGATACCCAGCCCCTTATTTTCTAGAAACCTTTATGTTTATCGAGTAGATAGAAACCCTGGCTAAATTTAAATAGGGGTGTAGTTGTGTCACATCCCCTGGTTATAGGGCAGATTGGTGGTTAATATGTCTTGCGGGCACGTGAAATCGAGATTTTGTCAAATGTTGAATTTTCTAAATATTTTCTCCGATACTCAGCCCCTTATTTTCTGGAACTCTTTATGCTGATCGAAGTGATAGATACCCTGGCTACATCGAAATAGGGGCGTGGTTCTGTCACATCCCTTAGTTAGGGGCCAGTAGGGGGTAATTATGTCTTACGGAAACTGTAAAATCGAAAGTTTGTCACATGCTCAATTTTTAATTTGTTTTCTCTGATACCCAGCCCTTTATTTGCTGCAAACCTTTACGTTTATCGAATAGATAGGTATCCTGGCTACATCGAATAGGGGATGTGGTTCTGTCACATCCTCTGGTTAGGGGCCAATAGGGGGTAAATATGTCTCACATGACCGTTAAAATCAAGGTTTTGTCACATGTTGAATTTTCAAAATGTCTTCTCCGATACCCAGCCCCTTATTTTCTGGAAACCTTTATGTTTATCGAGTAGGTAGAAAACCTGGCTAAATTGAAATAGGGGTGTGGTTGTGTCACATCCCCTGGTTATGGGGCAGATTGGGGGTTAATATGTCTTGCGGGAACGTGAAATCGAGATTTTGTCAAATGTTGAATTTTCTAAATATTTTCTCCGATACACAGCCCTTTATTTTCTGGAACCCTTTTTGTTGATCAAAGAGATAGATACTCTGGCTACATTGAAATAGGGGTGTGGTTCTGTCACATCCCCTGGTTAGGGGCCAGTAGGGGTTAATTATGTCTTACGGAAACTGTAAAATCGAAAGTTTGTCACGTGCTCAATTTTTAATTTGTTTTCTCTGATACCCAGCCCCTTATTTGCTGCAAACCTTTACGTTTATTGAACAGATATGTACCCTGGCTACATCGAATAGGGGATGTGGTTCTGTCACATCCTCTGGTTAGGGGGCCAATAGGGGGTAAATATGTCTCATATGACCGTTAAAATCAAGGTTTTGTCACATGTTGAATTTTCAAAATGTCTTCTCCGATACCCAGCCCCTTATTTTCTGGAAACCTTTATGCTTATCGAGTAGATAGAAACCCTGGCTAAATTGAAATAGGGGTGTGGTTGTGTCAAATTCCCTGGTTATGGGGCAGATTGGGGGTTAATATGTCTTGCGAGCACGTGAACTCGAGATTTTGTCAAATGTTGAATTTTCTAAATATTTTCTCCGATACTCAGCCCCTTATTTTCTGGAATTCTTTATGTTGATCGAAGAGATAGATACCCTGGCTACATCGAAATAGGGGTGTGGTTCTGTCACATCCCCTAATTAGGGGACAGTAGGGGGTAATTATGTCTTACGGGAACGGTAAAATCGAAAGTTTGTCACATGCTCAATTTTTAATTTGTTTTCTCTGATACCAAGCCCCTTATTTTCTGCAAACATTTACGTTTATCGAATAGATAGGTACCCTAGCTACATCGAATTTGGGATGTGGTTCTGTCACATCCCCTGGTTAGGGGCCAATAGGGGGTAAATATGTCTCACATGACCGTTAAAATCAAGGTTTTGTCACATGTTGAATTTTCAAAATGTCTTCTCCGATACCCAGCCCCTTATTTTCTGGAAACCTTTATGTTTATCGAGTAGAAAGAAACCCTGGCTAAATTGAAATAGGGGTGTGGTTGTGTCACATCCCCTAGTTATAGGGCAGATTGGGGGTTTATATGTCTTGCGGGCACGTGAAATCGAGATTTTGTCAAATGTTGAATTTTCTAAATATTTTCTCCGATACTCAGCCCCTTATTTTCTGGAACTCTTTATGTTGATCGAAGAGATAGATACCCTAGCTAGATAGAAATAGGGGTGTGGTTCTGTCACATCCCCTAATTAGGGGCCAGTAGGGGGTAATTATGTCCTACGGGAACGGTAAAATCGAAAGTTTGTCACATGCTCAATTTTTAATTTGTTTTCTCTGATACCAAGCCCCTTATTTTCTGCAAACCTTTACGTTTATCGAATAGATAGGTACCCTAGCTACATCGAATTTGGGATGTGGATCTGTCACATCCCCTGGTTAGGGGCCAATAAGGGGAAAATATGTTTGACATAACCGTTAAAATCAAGGTTTTGTCACATGTTGAATTTTCAAAATGTCTTCTCCGATACCCAGCCCCTTATTTTCTGGAAACCTGTATGTTTATCGAGTAGATAGAAACCCTGGCTTAATTGAAATAGGGGTTTGGTTGTGTCACATCCCCTGGTTATGGGGCAGATTGGGGGTTAATATGTCTTGCGGGACACGTGAAATCGAGATTTTGTCAAATGTTGAATTTTCTAAATATTTTCTCCGATACTCAGCCCCTTATTTTCTGGAATTCTTTATGTTGATCGACGAGATAGATACCCTGGCTACATCGAAATAGGGGTGTGGTTCTGTCACATTCCCTAGTTAGGGGCCAGTAGGGGGTAATTATGTCTTACGGAAACTGTAAAATCGAAAGTTTGTCACATGCTCAATTTTGAATCTGTTTTCTCTGATACCCAGCCCCTTATTTTCTGCAAACCTTTACGTTTATCGAACAGATAGGTACCCTGGTTACATCGAATCGGGGATGTGGTTCTGCACATCCCCTGGTTAGGGGCCAATAGGGGGTAAATATGTCTCACATGACCGTTAAAATCAAGGTTTTGTCACATGTTGAATTTTCAAAATGTCTTCTCCGATACCCAGCCCCTTATTTTCTGGAAACCTGTATGTTTATCGAGTAGATAGAAACCCTGGCTAAATTGAAATAGGGGTGCGGTTGTGTCACATCCCCTAGTTATAGGGCAGATTTGGGGTTAATATGTCTTGCGGGCACGTGAAATCGAGATTTTGTCAAATGTTGAATTTTCTAAATATTTTCTCCGATACTCAGCCCCTTATTTTCTGGAATTCTTTATGTTGATCGAAGAGATAGATACCCTGGCTACATAGAAATAGGGGTGTGGTTCTGTCACATGCCCTAATTAGGGGCCAGTAGGGGGTAATTATGTCTTACGGGAACAGTAAAATCGAAAGTTTGTCACATGCTCAATTTTTAATTTGTTTTCTCTGATACCAAGCCCCTTATTTTCTGCAAACCTTTACGTTTATCGAATAGATAGGTACCCTAGCTACATCGAATTGGGGATGTGGTTCTGTCACATCCCCTGTTTAGGGGCCAATAAGGGGGAAAATATGTCTCGTATGACCGTTAAAATCAAGGTTTTGTCACATGTTGAATTTTCAAAATGTCTTCTCCGATACCCAGCCCCTTATTTTCTGGAAATCTTATGTTTTTCGAGTAGATAGAAACCCTGGCTTAATTGAAATAGGGGTGTGGTTGTGTCACATCCCCTGGTTATGGGGCAGATTGGGGGTTAATATGTCTTGCGGGACACGTGAAATCGAGATTTTGTCAAATGTTGAATTTTCTAAATATTTTCTCCGATACTCAGCCCCTTATTTTCTGGAATTCTTTATGTTGATCGAAGAGATAGATACCCTGGCTACATCGACATAGGGGTGCGGTTCTGTCACATCCCCTAGTTAGGGGCCAGTAGGGGGTAATTATGTCTTACGGAAACTGTAAAATCGAAAGTTTGTCACATGCTCAATTTTGAATCTGTTTTCTCTGATACCCAGCCCCTTATTTTCTGCAAACCTTTACGTTTATCGAACAGATAGGTACCCTGGTTACATCGAATCGGGGATGTGGTTCTGTCACATCCTCTGGTTAGGGGCCAATAGGGGGTAAATATGTCTCACATGACCGTTAAAATGAAGGTTTTGTCACATGTTGAATTTTCAAAATGTCTTCTCCGATACCCAGCCCCTTATTTTCTGGAAACCTGTATGTTTATCGAGTAGATAGAAACCCTGGCTAAATTGAAATAGGGGTGTGGTTGTGTCACATCCCCTGCTTATAGGGCAGATTGGGGGTTAATATGTCTTGCGGGAACGTGAAATCGAGATTTTGTCAAATGTTGAATTTTCTAAATATTTTCTGCGATACTCAGCCCCTTATTTTCTGGAATTCTTTATGTTGATCGAAGAGATAGATACCCTGGCTACATCGAAATAGGGGTGTGGTTCTGTTACATCCCCTAATTAGGGACCAGTAGGTGGTAATTATGTCTTACGGGAACGGTAAAATCGAAAGTTTGCCACATGCTCAATTTTTAATTTGTTTTCTCTGATACCAAGCCCGTTATTTTCTGCAAACGTTTACATTTATCGAATAAATAGGTACCCTAGCTACATCGAATTGGGGATGTGGTTCTGTCAAATCCCCTGGTAAGGGGCCATTAGGGGGTAAATATGTCTCACATGACCGTTAAAATCCAGGTTTTGTCACATGTTGAATTTTCAAAATGTCTTCTCCGATACCCAGCCCCTTATTTTCTGGAAACCTTTATGTTTATCGAGTAGATAGAAACCCTAGCTAAATTGAAATAGGGGTGTGGTTGTGTCACATCCCCTGGTTATAGGGCAGATTGGGGGTTAATATGTCTTGCGGGCACGTGAAATCGAGATTTTGTCAAATGTTGAATTTTCTAAATATTTTCTCCGATACTCAGCCCCTTATTTTTTGGAACTCTTTATGTTGATCGAAGAGATAGATACCCTGGCTACATCGAAATAGGGGTGTGGTTCTGTCACATCCCCTGGTTAGGGGCCAGTAGGGGGTAATTATGTCTTACGGAAACTGTAAAATCGAAAGTTTGTCACATGCTCAATTTTTAATTTGTTTTCTCTGATACCCAGCCCCTTATTTGCTGCAAACCTTTACGTTTATCGAATAGATAGGTACCCTAGCTACATCGAATTTGGGATGTGATTCTGTCACATCCTCTGGTAAGGGGGCCATTAGGGGGTAAATATGTCTCACATGACCGTTAAAATCAAGGTTTTGTCACATGTTGAATTTTCAAAATGTCTTCTCCGATACCCAGCCCCTTATTTTCTGAAAACCTTCATTTTTATCGAATAGATAGCAACCCTGGCTACATGGAAATAGGGGTATGGTTGTGTCACATCCCCTGGTTTTGGGGCAGATTGGGGGTTAATATGTCTTCCGGAACGTTATTATTGAATATAATGTTGAATATTCAAAATGCCTTCCCCGATACCCAGCCCCTTATTTTCTAGAAACCTTTATGTTTATCGAGTTGATAGAAACCCTGACTAAATTGAAATAGGGGAGTGGTTGTGTCACATCCCCTGGTTATGGGGCAGATTGGGGGTTAATATCTCTTGCGGGAACGTGGAATCGAGATTTTGTCAAATGTTGAATTTTCTAAATATTTTCTCCGATACTCAGCCCCTTATTTTTTGGAACTCTTTATGTTGATCGAAGAGATAGATACCCTGGCTACATCGAAATAGGGGTGTGGTTCTGTCACATCCCCTGGTTAGGGGCCAGTAGGGGGTAATTATGTCTTACAGAAACTGTAAAATCGAAAGTTTGTCACATGCTCAATTTTTAATTTGTTTTCTCTGATACCCAGCCCCTTATTTGCTGCAAACCTTTACGTTTATCGAATAGATAGGTACCCTGGCTACAACGAATAGGGGATGTGGTTCTGTCACATCCTCTGTTTAGGGGCCAATAGAGGGTAAATATGTCTCACATGACCGTTAAAATCAAGGTTTTGTCACATGTTGAATTTGCAAAATGTCTTCTCTGATACCCAGCCCCTTATTTTCTGGAAACCTTTATGTTTATCGAGTAGGTAGAAAACCTGGCTGAATTGAAATAGGGGTTTGGTTGTGTCACATCCCCTGGTTATGGGGCAGATTGGGGGTTGATATGTCTTGCGGGAACGTGAAATCGAGATTTTGTCAAATGTTGAATTTTCTAAATATTTTCTGCGATACTCAGCCCCTTATTTTCTGGAAATCTTTATGTTGATCGAAGAGATAGATACCCTGGCTACATCGAAATAGGGGTGTGGTTCTGTCACATCCCCTAATTAGGGACCAGTAGGGGGTAATTATGTCTTACGGGAACGGTAAAATCGAAAGTTTGTCACATGCTCAATTTTTAATTTGTTTTCTCTGATACCAAGCCCGTTATTTTCTGCAAACGTTTACATTTATCGAATAGATAGGTACCATAGCTACATCGAATTGGGGATGTGGTTCTGTCACATCCCCTGGTAAGGGGCCATTAGGGTGTAAATATGTCTCACATGACCGTTAAAATCCAGGTTTTGTCACATGTTGAATTTTCAAAATGTCTTCTCCGATACCCAGCCCCTTATTTTCCGGAAACCTTTATGTTTATCGAGTAGATAAAGACCCTGGCTAAATTGAAATAGGGGTGTGGTTGTGTCACATCCCCTGGTTATAGGGCAGATTGGGGGTTAATATGTCTTGCGGGCACGTGAAATCGAGATTTTGTCAAATGTTGAATTTTCTAAATATTTTCTCCGATACTCAGCCCCTTATTTTTTGGAACTCTTTATGTTGATCGAAGAGATAGATACCCTGGCTACATCGAAATAGGGGTGTGGTTCTGTCACATCCCCTGGTTAGGGGCCAGTAGGGGGTAATTATGTCTTACGGAAACTGTAAAATCGAAAGTTTGTCACATGCTCAATTTTTAATTTGTTTTCTCTGATACCCAGCCCTTATTTGCTGCAAACCTTTACGTTTATCGAATAGATAGGTACACTGGCTACATCGAATAGGGGATGTGGTTCTGTCACATCCTCTGGTAAGGGGGTCATTAGGGGGTAAATATGTCTCACATGACCGTTAAAATCAAGGTTTTGTCACATGTTGATTGTTGAATTTTCAAAATGTCTTCTCCGATACCCAGCCCCTTATTTTCTGGAAACCTTTATGTTAATCGAGTAGATAGAAACCCTGGCTAAATTGAAATAGGGGTGTGGTTGTGTCACATCCCCTGGTTATGGGGCAGATTGGTGGTTAATATGTCTTGCGGGAACGTGAAATCGAGATTTTGTCAAATGTTGAATTTTCTAAATATTTTCTCCGATACTAAGCCCCTTATTTTCTGGAATTCTTTATGTTGATCGAAGAGATAGATACACTGGCTACATCGAAATAAGGGTGTGGTTCTGTCACATCCCCTAATTAGGGGCCAGTAGGTGGTAATTATGTCTTACGGGAACGGTAAAATCGAAAGTTTGTCACATGCTTAAATTTTAATTTGTTTTCTCTGATACCAAGCCCCTTATTTTCTGCAAACCTTAACGTTTATCGAATAGATAGGTACCCTAGCTACATCGACTTGGGGATGTGGTTCTGTCACATCCCCGGCTTAGGGGCCATTAGGGGGTTAATATGTCTCACATGACCGTTAAAATCAAGGTTTTTTCACATGTTTTATTTTCAAAATGTCTTCTCCGATACCCAGCCCCTTATTTTCTGGAAACCTTTATGTTCGTCGAGTAGATAGAAACCCTGGCTAAATTGAAATAGGGGTGTGTTTGTGTCACATCCCCTGGTTATAGGGCAGATTAGGGCTTAATCGAGATTTTGTCAAATGTTGAATTTTCTAAATATTTTCTCCGATACTCAGCCCCTTATTTTTTGGAACTCTTTATGTTGATCGAAGAGATAGATACCCTGGCTACATCGAAATAGGGGTGTGGTTCTGTCACATCCCCTGGTTAGGGGCCAGTAGGGTGTAATTATGTCTTACGGAAACTGTAAAATCGAAAGTTTGTCACATGCTCAATTTTTAATTTGTTTTCTCTGATACCCAGCCCCTTATTTGCTGCAAACCTTTACGTTTATCGAATAGATAGCTACCCTGGCTACATCGAATAGGGGATGTGGTTCTGTCACATCCTCTGGTTAGGGGCCAATGGGGGTAAAGATGTCTCACAAGACCGTTAAAATCTAGGTTTTTTCACATGTTGAATTTTCAAAATGTCTTCTCCGATACCCAGCCCCTTATTTTCTGGAAACCTTTATGTTTATCGAGTAGGTAGAAAACCTGGCTAAATTGAAATAGGGGTGTGGTTGTGTCACATCCCCTGGTTATGGGGCAGATTGTGGGTTAATATGTCTTGCGGGAACGTGAAATCGAGATTTTGTCAAATGTTGAATTTTCTAAATATTTTCTCCGATACTCAGCCCCTTATTTTCTGGAATTCTTTATGTTGACCGAAGAGATAGATACCCTTGCTACATCGAAATAGGGGTGTGGTTCTGTCACATCCCCTAATTAGGGACCAGTAGGGGGTAATTATGTCTTACGGGAACGGTAAAATCGAAAGTTTGTCACATGCTCAATTTTTAATTTGTTTTCTCTGATACCAAGCCCGTTATTTTCTGCAAACGTTTACGTTTATCGAATAGATAGGTACCCTAGCTACATCAAATAGGGGATGTGGTTCTGTCACATCCCCTGGTAAGGGGCCATTAGGGGGTAAATATGTCTCACATGACCGTTAAAATCCAGGTTTTGTCACATGTTGAATTTTCAAAATGTCTTCTCCGATACCCAGCCCCTTATTTTCTGGAAACCTTTATGTTTATCGAGTAGATAGAAACCCTGGCTTAATTGAAATAGGGGTGTGTTTGTGTCACATCCCCTGGTTATAGGGCAGATTGGGGGTTAATATGTCTTGTGGGCACGTGAAATCGAGATTTTGTCAAATGTTGAATTTTCGAAATATTTTCTCCGATACTCAGCCCCTTATTTTCTGAAACTCTTTATGTTGATCGAAGAGATAGATACCCTGGCTACATCGAAATAGGGGTGTAGTTCTGTCACATCCCCTGGTTAGGGGCCAGTAGGGGGTAATTATGTCTTACGGAAACTGTAAAATCGAAAGTTTGTCTCATGCTCAATTTTTAATTTGTTTTCTCTGATACCCAGCCCCTTATTTGCTGCAAACCTTTACGTTTATCGAATAGATAGGTACCCTGGCTACATCGAATAGGGGATGTGGTTCTGTCACATCCTCTGGTTAGGGGGCCAATATGGGGTAAATATGTCTCACATGACCGTTAAAATCAAGGTTTTGTCACATGTTGAATTTTCAAAATGTCTTCTCCAATACCCAGCCCCTTATTTTCTGGAAACCTTTAAGTTTATCGAGTAGATAGAAACCCTGGCAAAATTGAAATAGGGGTGTGGTTGTGTCACATCCCCTGGTTAGTGGGCAGATTGGGGGTTAATATGCCTTGCGGGAACGTGAAATCGAGATTTTGTCAAATGTTAAATTTTCTAAATATTTTCTCCGATACTCAGCCCCTTATTTTCTGGAACTCTTTATGTTAATCGAAGAGATAGATGCCCTGGCTACATAGAAATAGGGGTGTGGTTCTGTCACATCCCCTGGTTAGGGGCCAGTAGGGGGTAATAATGTGTTACGGAAACTGTAAAATCGAAAGTTTGTCACATGCTCAATTTTTAATTTGTTTTCTCTGATACCCAGCCCCTTATTTGCTACAAACCTTTACGTTTATCGAATAGATAGGTACTCTAGCTACATCGAATTGGGGATGTGGTTCTGTCACATCCTCTGGTTAGGGGGCAAATAGGGGGTAAATATGTCTCACATGACCGTTAAAATTAAGGTTTTGTCACATGTTGAATTTTCAAAATGTCTTCTCCGATACCCAGCCCCTTATTTTCTGGAAACCTTTATGTTTATCGAGTAGATAGAAACCCTGGCTAAATTGAAATAGGGGTGTGGTTGTGTCATATCCCCTGGTTATGGGGCAGATTTGGGGTTAATATGTCTTGCGGAAACGTGAAATCGAGATTTTTGTCAAATGTTGAATTTTCTAAATATTTTCTGCGATACTCAGCCCCTTATTTTCTGGAATTCTTTATTTTGATCGAAGAGATAGATACCCTGGCTACATCGAAATAGGGGTGTGGTTCTGTCACATCCCCTAATTAGGGGCCAGTAGGGGGTAAATATGTCTTACGAGAACGGTAAAATCGAAAGTTTGTCACATGCTCAATTTTAATTTGTTTTCTCTGTTACCAAGCCCCTTATTTGCTGCAAACCTTTACGTTTATCGAATAGATAAGTACCCTAGCTACATCAAATAGGGGATGTGGTTCTGTCACATCCCCTGGTTAGGGGCCAATAGGGGGTAAATATGTCTCACATGAGCGTTAAAATCAAGGTTTTGTCACATGTTGAATTTTCAAAATGTCTTCTCCGATACCCAGCCCCTTATTTTCTGGGAACCTTTATGTTTATCGAGTAGATAGAAACCCTGGCTAAATTGATATAGGGGTGTGGTTGTGTCACATCCCCTGGTTATGGGGCAGATTGGGGGTTAATATGTCTTGCGGGAACGTGAAATCGAGATTTTGTCAAATGTTGAATTTTCTAAATATTTTCTCCGATACTCAGCCCTTTATTTTCTGGAACCCTTTTTGTTGATCAAAGAGATAGATACTCTGGCTACATTGAAATAGGGGTGTGGTTCTGTCACATCCCCTGGTTAGGGGCCAGTAGGGGTTAATTATGTCTTACGGAAACTGTAAAATCGAAAGTTTGTCACGTGCTCAATTTTTAATTTGTTTTCTCTGATACCCAGCCCCTTATTTGCTGCAAACCTTTACGTTTATTGAACAGATATGTACCCTGGCTACATCGAATAGGGGATGTGGTTCTGTCACATCCTCTGGTTAGGGGGCCAATAGGGGGTAAATATGTCTCATATGACCGTTAAAATCAAGGTTTTGTCACATGTTGAATTTTCAAAATGTCTTCTCCGATACCCAGCCCCTTATTTTCTGGAAACCTTTATGCTTATCGAGTAGATAGAAACCCTGGCTAAATTGAAATAGGGGTGTGGTTGTGTCAAATTCCCTGGTTATGGGGCAGATTGGGGGTTAATATGTCTTGCGAGCACGTGAACTCGAGATTTTGTCAAATGTTGAATTTTCTAAATATTTTCTCCGATACTCAGCCCCTTATTTTCTGGAATTCTTTATGTTGATCGAAGAGATAGATACCCTGGCTACATCGAAATAGGGGTGTGGTTCTGTCACATCCCCTAATTAGGGGACAGTAGGGGGTAATTATGTCTTACGGGAACGGTAAAATCGAAAGTTTGTCACATGCTCAATTTTTAATTTGTTTTCTCTGATACCAAGCCCCTTATTTTCTGCAAACATTTACGTTTATCGAATAGATAGGTACCCTAGCTACATCGAAACGGGGATGTGGTTCTGTCACATCCCCTGGTTAGGGGCCAATAGGGGGTAAATATGTCTCACATGACCGTTAAAATCAAGGTTTTGTCACATGTTGAATTTTCAAAATGTCTTCTCCGATACCCAGCCCCTTATTTTCTGGAAACCTTTATGTTTATCGAGTAGATAGAAACCCTGGCTAAATTGAAATAGGGGTGTGGTTGTGTCACATCCCCTAGTTATAGGGCAGATTGGGGGTTTATATGTCTTGCGGGCACGTGAAATCGAGATTTTGTCAAATGTTGAATTTTCTAAATATTTTCTCCGATACTCAGCCCCTTATTTTCTGGAAATCTTTATGTTGATCGAAGAGATAAATACCCTAGCTAGATAGAAATAGGGGTGTGGTTCTGTCACATCCCCTAATTAGGGGCCAGTAGGGGGTAATTATGTCTTACGGGAACGGTAAAATCGAAAGTTTGTCACATGCTCAATTTTTAATTTGTTTTCTCTGATACCCAGCCCCTTATTTTCTGCAAACCTTTACGTTTATCGAATAGATAGGTACCCTAGCTACATCGAATTTGGGATGTGGATCTGTCACATCCCCTGGTTAGGGGCCAATAAGGGGGAAAATATGTCTGACATAACCGTTAAAATCAAGGTTTTGTCACATGTTGAATTTTCAAAATGTCTTCTCCGATACCCAGCCCCTTATTTTCTGGAAACCTGTATGTTTATCGAGTAGATAGAAACCCTGGCTTAATTGAAATAGGGGTGTGGTTGTGTCACATCCCCTGGTTATGGGCAGATTGGGGGTTAATATGTCTTGCGGGACACGTGAAATCGAGATTTTGTCAAATGTTGAATTTTCTAAATATTTTCTCCGATACTCAGCCCCTTATTTTCTGGAATTCTTTATGTTGATCGAAGAGATAGATACCCTGGCTACATCGAAATAGGGGTGTGGTTCTGTCACATCCCCTAGTTAGGGGCCAGTAGGGGGTAATTATGTCTTACGGAAACTGTAAAATCGAAAGTTTGTCACATGCTCAATTTTGAATCTGTTTTCTCTGATACCCAGCCCCTTATTTTCTGCAAACCTTTACGTTTATCGAACAGATAGGTACCCTGGTTACATCGAATCGGGGATGTGGTTCTGCACATCCCCTGGTTAGGGGCCAATAGGGGGTAAATATGTCTCACATGACCGTTAAAATCAAGGTTTTGTCACATGTTGAATTTTCAAAATGTCTTCTCCGATACCCAGCCCCTTATTTTCTGGAAACCTGTATGTTTATCGAGTAGATAGAAACCCTGGCTAAATTGAAATAGGGGTGCGGTTGTGTCACATCCCCTAGTTATAGGGCAGATTGGGGGTTAATATGTCTTGCGGGCACGTGAAATCGAGATTTTGTCAAATGTTGAATTTTCTAAATATTTTCTCCGATACTCAGCCCCTTATTTTCTGGAATTCTTTATGTTGATCGAAGTGATAGATACCCTGGCTACATAGAAATAGGGGTGTGGTTCTGTCACATGCCCTAATTAGGGGCCAGTAGGGGGTAATTATGTCTTACGGGAACAGTAAAATCGAAAGTTTGTCACATGCTCAATTTTTAATTTGTTTTCTCTGATACCAAGCCCCTTATTTACTGCAAACCTTTACGTTTATCGAATAGATAGGTACCCTAGCTACATCGAATTGGGGATGTGGTTCTGTCACATCCCCTGTTTAGGGGCCAATAAGGGGGAAAATATGTCTCACATGACCGTTAAAATCAAGGTTTTGTCACTTGCTGAATTTTCAAAATGTCTTCTCCGATACCCAGCCCCTTATTTTCTGGAAATCTTATGTTTATCGAGTAGATAGAAACCCTGGCTTAATTGAAATAGGGGTGTGGTTGTGTCACATCCCCTGGTTATGGGGCAGATTGGGGGTTAATATGTCTTGCGGGACACGTGAAATCGAGATTTTGTCAAATGTTGAATTTTCTAAATATTTTCTCCGATACTCAGCCCCTTATTTTCTGGAATTCTTTATGTTGATCGAAGAGATAGATACCCTGGCTACATCGAAATAGGGGTGCGGTTCTGTCAAATCCCCTAGTTAGGGGCCAGTAGGGGGTAATTATGTCTTACGGAAACTGTAAAATCGAAAGTTTGTCACATGCTCAATTTTGAATCTGTTTTCTCTGATACCCAGCCCCTTATTTTCTGCAAACCTTTACGTTTATCGAACAGATAGGTACCCTGGTTACATCGAATCGGGGATGTGGTTCTGTCACATCCTCTGGTTAGGGGCCAATAGGGGGTAAATATGTCTCACATGACCGTTAAAATGAAGGTTTTGTCACATGTTGAATTTTCAAAATGTCTTCTCCGATACCCAGCCCCGTATTTTCTGGAAACCTGTATGTTTATCGAGTAGATAGAAACCCTGGCTAAATTGAAATAGGGGTGTGGTTGTGTCACATCCCCTGCTTATAGGGCAGATTGGGGGTTAATATGTCTTGCGGGAACGTGAAATCGAGATTTTGTCAAATGTTGAATTTTCTAATTACTTTCTCGGATACTCAGCCCCTTATTTTCTGGAACCCTTTATGTTGATCGAAGAGATAGATACCCTGGCTACATCGAAATAGGGGTGTGGTCATGTCACATCCCCTGGTAAGGGGCCAGTAGGGGGTAATTAAGTGTTACGAGAACTGTAAAATCGAAAGTTTGTCACATGCTCAATTTTTAATTTGTTTTCTCTGATACCAAGCCCCTTATTTACTGCAAACCTTTACGTTTATCGAATAGATAGGTACCCTAGCTACATCGAATTGGGGATGTGGTTCTGTCACATCCCCTGTTTAGGGGCCAATAAGGGGGAAAATATGTCTCACATGACCGTTAAAATCAAGGTTTTGTCACTTGCTGAATTTTCAAAATGTCTTCTCCGATACCCAGCCCCTTATTTTCTGGAAATCTTATGTTTATCGAGTAGATAGAAACCCTGGCTTAATTGAAATAGGGGTGTGGTTGTGTCACATCCCCTGGTTATGGGGCAGATTGGGGGTTAATATGTCTTGCGGGACACGTGAAATCGAGATTTTGTCAAATGTTGAATTTTCTAAATATTTTCTCCGATACTCAGCCCCTTATTTTCTGGAATTCTTTATGTTGATCGAAGAGATAGATACCCTGGCTACATCGAAATAGGGGTGCGGTTCTGTCAAATCCCCTAGTTAGGGGCCAGTAGGGGGTAATTATGTCTTACGGAAACTGTAAAATCGAAAGTTTGTCACATGCTCAATTTTGAATCTGTTTTCTCTGATACCCAGCCCCTTATTTTCTGCAAACCTTTACGTTTATCGAACAGATAGGTACCCTGGTTACATCGAATCGGGGATGTGGTTCTGTCACATCCTCTGGTTAGGGGCCAATAGGGGGTAAATATGTCTCACATAACCGTTAAAATCAAGGTTTTGTCACATGTTGAATTTTCAAAATGTCTTCTCCGATACCCAACCCCTTATTTTCTGGAAACCTGTATGTTTATCGAGTAGATAGAAACCCTGGCTAAATTGAAATAGGGGTGTGGTTGTGTCACATCCCCTGGTTATGGGGCAGATTGGGGGTTAATATGTCTTGCGGGAACGTGATATCGAGATTTTGTCAAATGTTGAATTTTCTAAATATTTTCTCCGATACTCAGCCCCTTATTTTCCGGAACCCTTTATTTTGATCGAAGAGATAGATACCCTGGCTACATCGAAATAGGAGTGTGGTTCTGTCGCATTCCCTAGTTAGGGGCCAGTAGGGGGTAATTATGTCTTACGGAAACTGTAAAATCGAAAGTTTGTCACCTGCTAAATTTTGAATCTGTTTTCTCTGATACCCAGCCCCTTATTTTCTGCAAACATTTACGTTTATCGAACAGATAGGTACCCTGGTTACATAGAATCGGGGATGTGGATCTGTCATATCCCCTGGTTAGGGGGCCAATAGGGGGTAAATATGTCTCACATGACCGTTAAAATCAAGGTTTTGTCACATATTAAATTTTCAAAATGTCTTCTTCGATACCCAGCCCCTTATTTTCTGGAAACCTTTATGTTTATCGAGTAGATAGAAACCCTGGCTTAATTGAAAAAGGGGTGTGGTTGTGTCACATCCCCTGGTTATGGGGCAGATTGGGGGTTAATATGTCTTGCGGGAACGTGAAATCGAGATTTTGTCAAATGTTGCATTTTCAAAATATTTTCTCCGATACTCAGCCCCTTATTTTCTGGAACCCTTTGTGTTGATCGAAGAGATAGATGCCCTGGCTACATCGAAATAGGGGTGTGGTTCTGTCACGTCCCCTAGTTAGGGCCAGTTGTGGGTATATACGTCTTTCAACAGTTTAAATAGCTTTTGAGAAAGCTGATACTTGTAATAATATACGTGTAGTGTTTACGGTAATCTACTAGCTGCCAATGAGATTTATAATAGGCGGAGCTTCGTATTCATGAGCAGTCGCTCGTCAGTAATTATATGCAAGCACATGATATACTTGGTTGGAACTTTGAGTAGAATAGATGCTTAAATAAAACAACAAAAAAACTAAACCAATGGACTTGTCATTGCAACAGTCACAAAACATTACAATGGCGACGAGGATGGGATAAAAAAAGAAAAGAAACAATGTTACATAATGTGTTTTAATACAAGGATGTAATTTGACTGTAATAGTCAAAAAAACAAATATGAAAATAAAAACAATGAAATGGATTAAATTCCGATACTAAACCAAAGTGTAAGAAAAAAAAAACAATGGCGGCAAAGCTTGATCTATCCAGTCCGGGGCGATTTAAAGTGTCAGGGGAACACACTAACCTGAACAAAGCTTGGGAACAATATCTCAAACGGTTTGAATACTACATAAAAGCAGCAAACATAACGAAGGACGAGCAGAAACGTGCATTACTATTACATATTTCGGGATATGAAGTGCAAGATATATTCGAAACGTTTGAAGACCAGGGTACAACGTATGAAGACGCTGTCAACAAACTTTCGACCTATTTCGAACCTAAGAAAAATATCGCGTATGAGAGACACGTGTTCCATAAAGCGAAACAAAGTGCTGACGAAACAATTGACAATTACATTGTAAGATTGTCGAAATTAGCAGTGTCGTGCGACTTCACAGACAAACACGAAATGGTCCGTGACCAAGTTGTGAACTCCTGCTTCTCAGCAAAACTGAGGAAAAAATTACTTGAAGAAGACAAATTAACCTTGGATAAGGTACAAACAATATCACGTACCCATGAACTCAGTGAAACACATTCCAAGCGCATGGAGATACCCGACGAAAGTTCAGCAAGTGTCGGGACAAACAACGAAGAAGTCAACCGGGTGCGACACAACAAATCAGGTCGCAACAGAAACCGTGGGGCTAGACCACACAACTACGACCGGGCAACCAAACCTACTGGCCAGAGATTCAACCAACCGAACAGAAGAACACAGGGGGACACAACAGCCGTTTGCTATCGATGTGGCGAAAGCGGACATTACGGGAAATCATGTGAAAAAACAAAGGACGTCACGTGTTATGCGTGCGGGGGGAAAAGACACTTTGCGAAAATGTGCAAATCAAAAGTGAAAAAAGTGCATGTTCTTTCGGAAAATAATGAGGGAGCTGAGGATGAGAGAGAGGAATTATTTGTGTTACAAAGTAAGAATGACGCCACTTTATCATTACCTGTAGAGGGGAAACTAATTGATATTTTGATTGACAGTGGGGCTTCAACTAATGTAATTGACAAATCAACATATGAACAGGTTAAAACCACAGAAAACTACCTCTCAAAATCACATGCCAAAATATACCCATATGGAAGCAAAACTCCTTTAGACTTGCTAGGTAAAACAAAATTAAAAGTGCAAATCGGAAGCTCTCAGCATGAGATAGAGTTTCAGGTAGTCAAAGGCACAGGTAAACCATTAATTGGCCGCAAATCAGCTACCGAGTTAGGTTTACTGCACATCGGCATAAGCAATGATTGTTTATCACTAGAACAAATCAATATTTCGCATGAAAACACAGACTCAATAATAAGGTCATTTGAGGATAGGTTTAAAGGGACCGGCCGACTGAAAGATTTTCAGTTAGACTTACAGATAGATAAGTCAGTGACACCTGTTGCACAGCCGTTGCGTCAAATACCATTTAAGATGAAAAAACAAGTTGAAGATAAGATAGATGAGTTAGAGAGAAATGACATAATTGAAAAAATGACAGGGCCCACACCTTGGGTGTCAAATGTAGTTCCGGTACCAAAACAAAACAATAGCGTAAGATTAGCAATCGATATGCGTCAAGCCAACAAGGCAATTATGAGAGAAAGATTTCCAATGCCAAATATTGATAGTACTCTCCAGCAAATGAACGGAGCAAGCATATTTTCCCGATTAGACCTCGTTGAGGCGTTTCACCAGATCGTTCTCAGCGAAAGCAGTAGGTACATAACGACCTTTGTGTGTCATAAGGGTCTATACAGGTACAAACGTCTAAACTATGGAATTTCGTCTGCGTCAGAATTATTTCAGCGCATTTTGCAACAAATCTTGCAAGACATACCTAATTGCAAGAACATAGTCGATGACATAATTATCTATGCAGATAACCAAGAAGACCACGACAAGGTCTTGAAAATGGTCCTCACCAGATTGCGCGAAAAGAATTTGACGCTAAACAAAAACAAATGTGAATTCAATAAATCAGAATTGAAATTCATGGGTCATGTTTTGTCAAAAAGTGGCATTCAGATCGATGAAGCCAAAGTGAAGGCCGTTCGAGACGCAGAACCGCCGAAAAATGCAAATGAAGTATTGTCGTTTCTAGGATTAGTCACGTTCTGTGCAAAATTCATAAGAAACTACGCTACAACTGCAGAACCTTTGCGTAAGTTAACGCGCGGCAATGTTCCTTGGGAATGGGGACCAGAGCAACAAGCTGCATTTGAGACGTTGAAACAACGTTTGATTAGCGCAGAGGTCATGGCTTATTACAATCCATCAGCCGAGACACATTTAATTGTAGATGCAAG
Organism: Lucinisca nassula; assembly: GCA_963580285.1. Lineage (NCBI taxonomy): Eukaryota > Metazoa > Mollusca > Bivalvia > Lucinida > Lucinidae > Lucinisca > Lucinisca nassula. The sequence continues at coordinate 36,304,043 of OY757013.1, forward strand.
TCCGTGCGGCGTAGCTGCAATATTAAACCAAAAACAATCAAACGGTGATGTACGTCCAGTTGCGTACGCAAGTAGAACGTTAACGCCGACTGAGAGACGTTACTCACAAACTGAGAGAGAAGCATTAGCGGTGTTGTTTGGGATTCAAAGATTCCACATTTACCTGTATGGTATGCAGAATTTTACGGTTTATTCAGACCACAAAGCACTTGAAAGAATTTTTACCAGCGTACATCAAGCACCCACACGAATTCAAAACTTTGTTTTGAAACTACAGCCGTATAGTTTCACAGTTAAGTTCTTGAAGGGGTCAGAAAATATCTCTGATATTCTTTCTCGCACTCCGATTCCTGAATCGAACAATGAAACATGTGACCTCACCGAGAAATATGTCAATTATGTAATGGAATCTAGCTTGCCCATTGCATTGACCTTAGATGAAGTGCAAAGAGAATGCGAAACAGATGATACTCTCGCCAAGGTGCGAAAATGCATTCAGGGAAATAGATGGGGAAAATCAGATATTCTGAGACCTTATCGTCAAGTAAAAAATGAACTGACCGTCAAGGGCTCAGTTATCCTTAAAGGTAATAAAATAATCATACCCACATCCTTACAGAGGCGTGTGTTAGAATTGGCACACGAAAGTCATCAAGGAATCGTCAAAACAAAACAATTACTTAGAGAAAAGGTATGGTGGCCTAACATAGACAATGATGTTTTGAACAAAGTCAAAACATGTCATGCATGTCAGGTAACATCCGTACCGCCGAGGGAACCACCAGTCGTAATGACAAAACTGCCAGATGGTCCTTGGCAACAATTGGGGATGGACCTGACAGGTCCGTTTGAAAACAAATACTATATCCTTGCAGTGATTGACTATTACTCGCGCTTCCCGCTCGTAGAAATTATCACATCAATCACCAGTCAAACAATGATCAGCCACTTGCGAAAATGGTTCTCAATTCTAGGATATCCGCTAGAAATACGCACAGACAATGCGCAAAATATGGTAAGCGCGGAAATGGAGTTATTTTTCAAAGAAAACGGCATTAAGCATTCTTACTCCATGCCATTCTTTCCTCGCCAAAATGGGGAAATTGAGCGCTTCAACCGTTCACTGAAAAAGTGTATACAGTCTGCTATCGCAGAAAATAAAAACTGGCGCACAGAGTTACAGACATTTCTACTACATTACCGTGCCACAACCCATTCGACAACAAATGTCAGCCCAGCCGAGGCATTACTAAACCGACCCATTAGGACAAAATTACCTGAGATGCCACAGTTTACAGTACCCAATAAACTGAAGACACAAGACAAAAAACAAAAAGAGAAAATCAAATACCATGCTAACAAGGCAAAACCAATTACATACAGAAAGTTTTCTGTGGGACAACCAGTTCTTATTCTAAAACAAACAAAAGGCAAAATACTTTCAAACTGGGACAGCAAAATTTACAGGGTTGTAAGTCAAAATTACACTTCCTTGAAGCTAGAATCAAATAGTGGCGACATTCGTTACCGTAATGTGTGTCATGTCAGACCTTATTTTGCACCAGGCAATAAACAAACAAACTCTCACAGACTTGAAACACGGCGAATTAATTTGAGAGACAGACAGACGATAAAAACGCCAGTGAGATTCAGAAATGGTGTACAATGAGGAAAATAAACTGTTAACCAGACCCACACGAAATGTTAAGTATACAGAACATTTAAAATCTATCCGCAGTTCAGTCATAAATCTGCGGGTTTTGTTTTCTTTTTTGACATGTTGCATAAATTGCCATGAATTCTAAGCTCTGCAAATAATTATTTTGTCAGGTTTTGTTGAAATATGTACCTAACATTTTCATGAGCAATTATTTCTGTCAGATTTTATCAGTAACATGCTATGCCAAAGCAAATTTATATGAGAAATTTATTTCAAAAGGGAGAAATTTGTTTGTTTGATTTGAGGTTTAACGTCCCCGTCAACACTGTATAGGTCATTTTGGAGACGTTGCTTCCAATTTTGTGGGACTTTTACCCGACATTGAGATGAAATGACATCTCAAGCCCTGTCGCCCAATGAAACCAATAGGGTTTATTAGCATGGACGGTCCGCCTCGCACCGCGGTTCCTGGACAGGCTTAGATCCTCTAAGCGGTTTACCAGTACTAGTGTGCGGGCCGGATTCAGCTCTGCGTGGAAGCATCATGCAGCCCATATATTTCTTCAAGCCCCTATGGGCGGGAGCAAATCAAAAGGGAGAAAGGTGTAGTGTTTACGGTAATCTACTAGCTGCCAATGAGATTTATAATAGGCGGAGCTTCGTATTCATGAGCAGTCGCTCGTCAGTAATTATATGCAAGCACATGATATACTTGGTTGGAACTTTGAGTAGAATAGATGCTTAAATAAAACAACAAAAAAAACTAAACCAATGGACTTGTCATTGCAACAGTCACAAAACATTACAATACGGGTAGGTCTTTACTTGCTATTTATCTGTTTCAGTATTTAATTAAATATAATTCCAGTGTGTTGATTATTTCTGAAAAAAAAAAAAATAAATAACGCTTTAAATAACTTAAAACGTGACTAATATATCGGTATTCTGATTGATTTTTTATTGATTTTTGTTTGTGTATTCGTATGTAAGTACAATTCAAGGGAGCAACCATTTCCTAATATTCGCTATTTTTACTGTCTGGGCTTCTGTTCGCTCGCTTGATTTTACCGCTTGAAATTGGCCACTGGAAAAGCGAATGCGATCTTCTCAAACGGACGCTTGTCATCGGAAAAAAATACGGCAAATCCACGGACATTACCAAACGTTACCGTCACCTCAATGACTGGTACCCCGTCTAACCACAGCAGAATCGAAACTGAATAATGCAAAATAGGACGTCCAAATGCCATATTTAAATACAAAGGTCTCAAATTAGAATGTGCATGTTGCATATTCGAATAAAGTAGTAAGATATGGAAAGGTTCATAATGCAAAGTGCGGTTTCAACAATTCATATTGTAATTGCACATTGCATAATTGAGTTTTTACCTTAATACTGTTCCATATAAACCAGCACATACGTCCAGTTAAGACAAGGATCCGAGGTTATAAAACTGTTTACATGCTCAGATATTTTTTAAGAAAAATGTCACGGATTTTCATCAGAAAAGTAACACTTTGGAGATGTGAAAAAATGCACTATGTTGCGTTGGTGTGTAATTGTAATGCGACCATCTATGTTTTTGATATAGGATAAAGACTAATACTCATTAGGATAAAATATCCGTGTAATATAGTGCATACTTTCATATCTCTAAAAAGGATACTTTTCTGAAGAAAATCTGTAATGTTTTTCTTACTTACATGCCAAACATAGGTTGTGGGGGCTCGTTAGAACCGCCTCATTGAGGCGGTTCTAACGAGTACCCAAAACCTCTGTCCTGGAGCAGAAATAAGAAAAATAATGTAAAACTCCTTAAACCCAAGTTTTCTCTATATAAAGTGGGGTTTACCGGGGTCTTCATTTCACGGACCTGTTAATGTGATGTATACCTTTTAAATCCCACTTTTCCTGAATTAACTTGATTTGCAGGAGTATTTATGGTACGGACTAGTGCACATCAGGAAGAAAAAAATCTGCGAATAAGCCTAACTAAAACTTCAGTTAACAATCCGAATCGTGTACACCATTAAAAATCCCACATCGTACTTAAGGGTGAACAATGGTTTTTGCCCCCCCCCCCACCCCCACCAGTGGAATTCGTTTCACTGTCGCGGTATATATATTTGTTTTGTTATGGTTTGTCTGAAGTTTGGAGGCCTTCATGCAGACTGAGCAAATTATTTGTCTAAATCGCGGCGGAAGTAAGGGCGAGGATTGTGGCCACGTAAAATCGATTTAAGCCCCCCCCCCCCCCCAGTGGAATTCGTTTCTGCTGACCGTTCCAAGACGGTTCCTCTGTAACGGTTTATTTTTGTTATGGTTTGTCTTTGGGTGTTTGTGTCGCTTATGTTATTTTATTTTGGATAGCTTATTGGCCACTTTGTGGGAAAGTAACTGTCCTTTTGGCTTTCCGCTGTTGGTGTTTCCATTAGGGTCTCTTGTTTCATATGGGTGTCTTTCCCTTTGGGGTTTCTGATGGGAGCTGTGGGTTGATTGTATCGATTCCTGATCATTGCCCCCACTTCTATTTTTTACACTATTTTCTTAATATTTGCTCCTAAACATCATGTCAATAGTTCGTCGTCACTACTGACAATGACCAATTTTAATCAAATGCGAGAAATGATACTGTTTGTGTGTTCTAAGATGGCTGATGATACTATTTGTAGCTGTAAACTATCTCTTGCAAATAAAGCAACAGAGGTTAGAGGAAGGCCGCTCTGTTGGTGATGCCTCAGTTCTGGCTTTGCGTTGTGCACGTTTCTGCTAAGCTTCGCAGATTCTGTCTGTCTCCTATTCTCTAGCACCCCTACCTCTGATGTGACCGCGACACTTTCCTCGGTCCTGGGCAATTTGTTCCTACGACTTTCTTGGTATGATAAAGTCCTTTCTTGCACACCAGACAAGTAAATCCGCGATTTTACCCTGGGATAGAAATTTATGTTCTGACCCCGATGTTCCGACCCCAAATCGAATATAATCGCGTGTTTGATAAATGCACTGGTTGATTACGACTTTGTGTGGGCCGTCGTTAAGGTTGACGTCATGCACGTTACGTGACGTCACTAAACATTACTGCAGTGTCAAAACAATATGGCGGACGTTGGTTACCGAAGTGACTGCAGCATTAAAATCCGCGCTGAGTAATGGAAGGTATGCAAGAAAAAGAATCCAATATGGGTGTGAGGGGTGGATAGAAAAATCCGTCCCTCGGGATCACTGTCCGGCATCACTCGGCAAGCCTCGTGATGCCGGACAGTGTCCCTCGGGATGGATTTTTCCATCGACCCCTCACACCCATATAAGATTCTTATATGATTGAGGCGTTGAAGGTGTAACGCTACTTCTGACCACTATTGGAGCGTTTTACCATTCCTACTTCTTCATAGAGGTTTTTCTTCGGCAAACGTTTCTCAGGCATCCTGGTATGATGGTCTGTCCATCTTTATCTATGCTAGTACTTCCCTTTTCATGACATCTGTGTCTGGAATTCTGCCTTGCCATTTAATCTTTAAAACTTTCTTAGACAGTTTGTGTGGAAGTTATTCAGTCGTTTGGCGTGCCGTTGGTAAACTGCCCACGTTTCGCGTGCATATCACAGTGTTGGCAGCACCACAGCTCTGTGTACTTTCAGCTTTGTGTCAAGCCTGATACCACATCGATCCCAAACACTACCACGTAGTCGGCCAAATGATGCACTAGCTTTGGCAATCCTGGTATTGACTTCATCATCAATGTGCACGACTTTTGACAGTGTGCTTCCAAGGTAGGTGCACTTGCAATCTTTGACCTTTCACTTTGTTGGTGGGTCCCTTGTCTTTCCAGGTGCTGATTAATAGACCGCCTCAGTCTTTTGATGCTGGTTTTGAGATAATATCCGTCACAGAAGTGACATACTTTATATACAGCTTTCTGCATCTTCTCCCTTTTTCAAGTCCTCAGCAAAGACAAACTCATCTAACACCTTTGTCTGCACGTTGGATTTGGCTTGCAACTTTCTAAGGTTGAAAAGCTTCCCATCAAAGTGATGCCTAATAGGTATACCATTTTAGGTCTATCCTGGAAAGCATCTGTGAGCATGACAGAGGACATCATGCTGAACAGTGTTGGGGCTAGTACACAGCCTTGCTTGGTCCCGTTTGTCACTGGGAATGGATCAGAAAACTCATTTTGGACCCTTGCAAGCATGCCATCGTGTAACTGCCTTAATATTGCAATGAACCTGGTTGGACAACAAAACTTCAGCATCATTTTCCAAAGACCCTCACGAATGACCTTGTCAAATGCTTTGATAAGGTCAACAAAGGTCATGTAGAGGTCCACGTTCTGTTCCTGGCATTTCTCTTGAAGCTGCCTGGTTGTAAAGATCATGTCAATTGTTTCTCTGTCCTTTCTGAATCCATATTGGCTTTCTGGTAGAAGCCCTGACTGTTCAAGGTGTTCATTAAGTCGGTTAAGTAGGACTCTTGAGAGGACCTTCCTAGCAATTAACAGTAAAGAGATACCACGATGATGACAACAGACCTAAGGAATTTCTTTGCGTTTGGAAAGGTGGATAATTGACGCATCCTTGAATTAATTCTAGAGGGATGGCTACTTGTCTCCACATAATGTGAAATAACTCATTTACTTTGCAACTGGAGTACCTCCTGCTTTGTAAATCTCAGCAGGCATTGCATCTGATTCTGAAGGCTTACCAGATGAAAGAAGGTTTATTGCTTTAATTGTTTCAGACACTCGTCAAGCAGCAGTTTACACACTATTTGTGGTAGTCTGCTGGTAGCATCATCATTGATAGATGTTGGCCGATTAAGAACATTATCAAAGTGTCAGCCCATCATTTCAAGATAACCCCTTTATCAGTCAGAAACTAGTTCCATCTGTACTGAGAAGAAGGGTGGTTCCATAGCTCATGGGACCATCAACTGTCTTTAGTTCACCAAAGAACGTCTTCATAACCTTTCTGTATGGACTGGATTTCATCAGTCTAACTGCTCAGCCAGGAGTCTCCCATATCTCTGAGCCTCGTCTGGACTCTCTTACATTTATCTCGATAGGCAGCCTTTTGGCCTGGATAGTAACTGTCCTTTTGGCTTTCCGCTATTGATGGTTCCATTTGGGTCTTGTTGTTTCATGTTGAAAGGAGCTGGTGGGAGCTATAAGTTAATTGTATCGATTCCCGATCATTGCCTCCACTTCTATTTTATTATTTATTAGATATTGAGCTTGTATCACTGCCTCTTGTTTTTGGTGTTTTTCTTCAAGGAGTCCCTTCTACATTCTCGTCAAACCAGTCTTTTATGATGACTTAGTATATAAATTCAGAAAAATATATAACCGCAATGACTTCAGCACCACATTTCGTAAAATCATTATTCGATATAAAAAGATTGGGTACAACATTGATGTTATACGACAGACTGCATGCATGGTAGTTAACCCAATCACGGTTGGCAACTTTGGTTCCCTCTTTTATTGCACGCCGGTGGGTAAGGCCTCAGATTCTATGCCGGCTCCAATGTCAAGGCTTATTGAGAATTATAGAGATCTAATTCAAGGTAATGTTGGTTGGTGCCTGATGCTCTGTCTCTTGTCGGGCCCATCGGAGTTTAACTGTTGGTTTTCTTTTGCTCCAGCATTTCAGTGGTTTCTTGCTGTCGAGTCCTCACCGTTGTCTCACCTCTGTGGTTCTTTGATTTTTTGTGTTCACGGAGATGTTGCACTGATGAGTTAGGAGGCCTTCATGTGGACTGAACAAATTATTTGTCTAAATCGCGACGAAAGTAAGGGCGAGGATTGTGGCCACGTAAAATCGATTTAAGCCCCCCAGTGGAAATCTTTCCACTGACCGTTCCAAGGCGGTTCTTCTATGGCGGTTTATTTATGGTGTTGTTTGTTACTTACTGTGTGTATCACTTGTGTCTTTTTATTTTGAATGGCCATACGGCCATTTTGTGGGAAAGGAACTGTCCTTATGGCCTTCCTTTGTTTAGGTTTCCATTATGGTCTGGTCGCTTAATGTTTGTGTTTCTTTCCCTTTGGTGTCTTGATGGGTGGAGTAAGTTAATTGTGTCGATTCCTGATCTTTGTTTTACTTCTACTTTGTGTTTACGAGATACTGGTCGCAGGAAACCGGACGACTTCCATGTATCTTCCGGGTCGTCTGAACTGAATTCCATGCCTCTTATCTGTCGTAGATGTCATGAATGAACTGCCTGTGATCTATCCAGCAGTCTGCACCACACACAATCTTTGGCACTCTGACATCCTGTCTGTCCTTCCTTCGAACGAAGAGATACTCATTGGGATGCCGGTGTTTGAATCGAGGATGCATCCAGGATGTCTTGTTGCGACTTGGCAAACGGAAGACTGTGTTAGTGATCATCAGTTCATGCTCTGCACACTTCTAAAAAGCAGAAGAGGTTTGATATTGCACTTTCCTACTCTTGCAGGCGGAGTCTAGCTGTTAATTTCCTTTTGCTCCAGCAATTCTGTTGTTGTATGCTGTCGAGTCCTCAACCTTGTTTCATCTCTGTAGTTTTTTTTATTTGTATGTTCTCGGAGATGTTACAATGATGAGTAAGGAAGCCTTCATGCGGACTAAACAAATTAGTGTATACCGCGACAGAGGTAAGGGCGAGGATTATGGCCATGTAAAATCGATTTAAGACCCCCCACCCCCCCCCCCCCCAAGTGGAATTCTTTCTACTGACCGTTCCAAGGCGGTTCTTCTGTTGCGGTTTATTTATGTTGTTGTTTGTTACTTACTGTGTGTATCACTTGTGTCTTTTTATTTTGGATGGCCATTTGGCCACTTTGTGGGAAAGTAACTGTCCTTATGGCATACCTTTGTTTAGGTTTTCATTATGGTCTGGTCGCTTCATGTTTCTTTCCCTTTGGTGTCTTTGATGGGTGGAGTAAGGTAATTGTATCGATTCCTGTTCTTTGTTTTACTTCTACTTTTCAGTCCCATTCATTTCTTTCCATGTTTGGTGGTCTGTTGCCACTCAAGCAAGAGGATGAATTTGTCTGTTCTGGGAGTAGCAGAAATCACAGAATCCAGATCATCATAGAACTTGTCTTAGACCCCATCTGGGTTGGTCATTGCGGGTGCATAGGCCCTTACAATAGTTGCATGCTGCCTCTTACAAGATAAGGGAAGGCGCTGGGTCATCAGTTGATCATTTATGCCGTTTATGAGAGCTGGTGTGATTTGGTGGTGAAACCTACGCCTGCTTCACGCCGCTCTTCGTTCTTGCGTCCACTCCAGAGGAAAGGTAGCCAGCACCAACTTCTTTAGTACCCCTTCCTCTGCAAGACGAGTCTCGTTCAGAGCTGCAATCTCGACTTTGTATCGACTAAGTTCTCTACCAAATAGAGCTGTTCTTCGCCGTGGTCTGTCTGAACCAGCACTGTCCATCAAGATGTGTACATTCCATTCGCCGATTGTAAAAGGTGTCATCTTTATCTTCTTCTTTCTTGCACGACGGATAAATGGGACCCTCGCTAATCGCGGTTAACAAGCCAGGAGGTTTTGAAGCAGGCAATCATTTAGGCACCATTTCTAGCCCCTTTCAAATGCTATGGGGGTGAGCAGTGCAATCCTAAAAAGGTCCGCTCAGTCGCTCAGTTCGACTGCCGGATTCCCCATACTGCTTCATTCTCAAGGAAAGCGACGATACAGGCCCCGTAAATACAGCTGCCAGTGTTTCCTCACCTGCTGCTTCGCCACTCGCCCATCGCCATAGGGCTCTTTGTGTTAAATGCATGTGTGCTTGCTGTGACTTTCTGCATATGATTAAGAGGGCATGCGCTGAGAATTGGATTGTAGTGCGGGAGGGGCGCGCGGAGTTAACCTCACTCTCGTCCTGACCTAGCTGGATCCAAAGGCAATAAAGTGGCAAGACATCATGAGCTAATCCAGGATGCAGTGGATGACCATAATAACTTTAAGCCTTGTCATGTTCTCCCTACTTCACAACATGCTGCTGCACTGCCATTTGGGCCATTGAATCAGAGAGTTGGATTGCCGACCAGGGCATGAGGGCTCCATCTGCCCTGGCTATTGCTACGCAGATTCGGTTAACAGCTATATAGAACTTGTGCAGCCCTGTTAAATAGTTCGTGTAATGAATCGACTAATTATGGTGGTTTTGAATGAGTACTCACAATATACTTTTTAGAAGTAATGTGTCCCCGAGCAAAGTAGAGGTAAAACAAAGATCAGGAATTGATACAATTAACTTACTCCACCCATCAAAGACACCAAATGGAAAGAAACACAAACATGAAGTGACCAGACCATAATGGAAACCTAAACAAAGGAAGGCCATAAGGACAGTTACTTTCCCACAAAATGGCCAAACTCTTCTTTATGCAAAGTTTACAAAGTATTTATTTTATGGACGTGTTAGCGTGAGTAGTATAGGATGTAAGGTATGGGTAGTAACTTATGGGTAACAACTTCTGTCTATAGTACTTTATAACAAGAGGCTCAATGAGCCTAACCGCTCACCTGAGGAACATTTTAGTAAGCTGTTTGTTTCATGGTTTCAGTTCAGAAAATTGTTTCGAGGTTCTAAATATCTGAGCTATGGACTCTATGGTTTCAGAGAAGAATATTTTTGAAGCTTATTTTTTCCATTATAAGTATTTATTTTTATTTATTTATTTATTCAAAATTTTATGACATATACATACATCTGTATTACAAATATACATACATCTGTATTACAAATATACATACAAATGTCAAAGGATTGGATGTAGGCACAGCCTATATTTATCCTCTCCTTTGTGATGTTGTAGACATATACATATATGTTAATTATATAGATTTATCAAATGAATGTACTACAAAAATAATGTAAAATGACACTTATTCGAGAAGAAGAAGAAGAAGAAGAAGAAGAAGAAGAAGAAGAAGAAGAAGAAGAAGAAAAAGAGAGTCTCTGAGTTATTCATGTTCGAATGTTCCTTTCTCCTAGTGAAGAACATTGCTTTTGTTTTGGTTGGATTCAGTACAATGCACCAGTCTTGTGCCTAGGAAGCAATACTAAGGAGATCATCATTTAGCAACTGTATTGATTGTTGGTTTTCTGCTACTACAAAAAGAGAAGTGTCATCTGCAAATGATCTTATGTTTGTGTTAATTTCATTATCAATGTCATTAATGTATAAAAGGAATAAATAGGATCCAAGAACTGACCCTGGGGGACACCTGCAAGGGTGTCTTCCCATGCAGATTTATAGCCTTCAGTTATTACCCTTTGTGTACGCTCCAATAAGTAATCACTAAACCATTTTAGCATATTACCATTTATGCCATAATGTTTCACTTTATGCATCAACCCTTTCTGCCACACTTTATCGAAGGCATTGCTTACATCACAGGAACTAAATTTTATTTCTTTGCCTTTGTCTAAATTTTCTATTCACATGATAGATTTCTAAGAGCTGATTTACTGTTGAATCACCTGGTCTGAATCCAGACTGAAACTTTATGAGTATGTTATTTTGATGAATGCAGTTATTCCAAGATTTTGCAAAGACAGCTTGTAACAGAAATGGGACGATAATTTGTTGGATCTTGATCATCACCTTTGCCTTTGAAGATGGCGGAAATGTTAGCCATTTTCCACTGAAATGGGACTTTTCCTAGTGCTACTGATTTATTAAAGAGCTGTGTAAGTGGCTGGATTATTAATATACCAGTTATTTTTATTAAACGTGACATTAGTTCGTCAGATCCTCCTGGTTTTGATGCAATCAAATTTAAGTATCTGGTCTATTACATCCTGTAGAGTAATATTGATTGTGTGAAGAGAATATTCGGGAGTATGTTGCTCTTGTGGAAGCTGAGGCTCATTTTCAATTTGTGAGATTTTAGCAAAATGCTTTTTTAAGGTTTGAGCTTTATGGTGTATGTTTACTTAATCATTATCATATAAAGGTGGAGGAGGGTTATTTTTATTCTTTAGTTTTGTTATTTCATTAGCGATTTTATGCCATTGCTTTGTGGGAAGGTATAAGTATATGAGAGCTAAGGAGCCCAGGCACGTGGCCAATTATGACCAAAGAAGCATGGTTGGCAGCATTTTATGTAGTTGACAATTTCACGTTGCTACATAGTAAATGTCTAAGCTATGGGATTTATGGTTTCAGGGAAGACTTTTTTTAAGCTTTTTTGCCATTAAAAGTTTAAGGGAGCTAAGGAGTCCCAGGGCGAAGCCAATCTGAACCTCAATGGCATGACTGGTAGGATTTATATATGGAACCACGTGACGTTCCTACAGTCTATGGGCCTTGTTGTTTCAAAGAAGATTTTCTAAGTTTTTCCAATTGTAACCCTATGGGAGCTAAATATTGCCATGGTAACAACAGTTTTCATCTGATCGGCCCCAAAACATAATGCTTCTTTTTCCACTACCTGATAATGCTTCACATTAATTTTTATCATGATTGGGCAGTTGATTTTAAAGATACAATGTATACTTATTTGAAAATTGGGAGCTACGGAGTCCCGGGGTGTTCCCGATTTGGACCCAAGAGGCATGATTGGCAGGCTTTATGTAAGGAACCACTTGGCGTTGCTACATACTAAATATCTAAGCTTTGGACCTTGTGGATTCAGAGAAGAAGATTTTTAATTTATTTTTCATATTAAGTCTATAGGAGATTATGAGCCCCGGGACGTGGTTTAGCCTAATCCCAGGGGCATAATTGGCAGGATTTATGTAGGTGTCCAGTTTACATTGCTACATACTAATGACCGTAGCTATGGGCTTCCAAAGGATAACCCTTTCTAGAATATATTAATGATTTATGGTTTCGGAGAAGAAGATTTTTGAAGCGTTTTTCCATTGTAAGTCAATGGAAGCTTGGAAGATAAAGAGCCCCGGGGCCTGGCCTATTTTTTGGACCCAAGGGGTATGATTGGCAGGATTTTTGTAGGGGACCACTTGACATTGCTACTTACGAAATAAGCTTTAGACCTTGTGGATTACAGAAGAAGATTTTTTAAGTTTTTGTTTCCATTATTAGTCTATGGGAGCCTATGAGCCCTGGGGCGTGACCAATTCTAACCAAAGATGCTTGATTGCCAGGGTTTATGTAGGTGACCATTTTACATCGCTACATACCAAATACCTTAGCTATGGGCCTGATTACACTCTTCTGGGGTCAATGTCTGTTGGTCTGAACATTGATATTTGCCATTTGTCAATGGATTAGTGATTTTGGTTTAACCCTTTGGTACTACTACTTTATGGTTTCGGATAAGAAAATGTTTGAAGCTTTTTTTCCAATATAAATCTATTGAAGCTAAGGAGTCCCGGGGCGTGGCCAGTTTGGATCCCAGGGGCATGATTGACAGGATTTATATATGGGACCACGTGACGTTCCTACAGACTAAATATCTAAGATTTGGACCTTGTGGATTCAGAAGAGAAGATTTTCAAAGTTTTTCCATAGTAAGTCTATGGAAGCTGATGAGCCCCAGAGCGTGGCCAATTCTGACCCGAGGGGCATGATTGGCAGGATTTATGTAGGTGACCATTTTACGTTGCTACATACTAAATATCTTAGTTATGGGCTATATAGTTTCGGAGAAGAAGATTTTTGAAGTATTTTTAAGTCTATGGAAGCTAAGGAGTCCCGGGGCCTAGCCAATTTGGACCCCAGGGGCATAGTTGGCAGGATTTATGTAGGATACCACTTGACATTACTACATACTACTGGGCCTAGTGGTTTCAGAGAAGATGTTTTTAAGTTTTTCCCATTGTAAGTCTATGGGAGATATATGTTGCCATGGCAACAAGAGTTTCCATCTGATCTGCTCTTAATCCCTCCCCCCTAGCCTGATAATGCTTCACATGAAATTTAATCACGATTGGCCAACTAGCTTTAACGATATACTTAATGGAAATGTGAACGGACGACAGACGACGGACGCCAGAGCATTTATTTATTTTTAATAATACAATATTTCATGAGGGTTCTAACTGTTGGTTTCCTTTTGCTCCATCATTTCAGTGGTTTCTTGCTGTCGAGTTCTCACCGTTGTCTCACCTCTGTGGTTCTTTGATTTTTGTGTTCACGGAGATGTTGCACTGATGAGTTAGGAGGCCTTCATGCGGACTGAACAAATTATTTGTCTAAATCGCGACGGAAGTAAGGGTGAGGATTGTGGCCACGTAAAATCGATTTAAGCCCCCCCCCCAGTGGAAATCTTCTACTGACCGTTCCAAGGCGGCTCTTCTGTGGCGATTTATTTATGTTGTTGTTTGATACTTACTGTGTGTATCACTTGTGTCTTTTAATTTTGGATGGTCATATGGCCATTTTGTGGGAAAGTAACTGTCCTTATGGCCTTCCTTTGTTTAGGTTTCCATTATGGTCAGGTCGCTTAATGTTTGTATTTCTTTCCCTTTGGTGTCTTTTATGGGTGGAGTAAGTTAATTGTATCAATTCCTGATCTTTGTTTTACTTCTACTTTACACATTTTTGCAAAATTACCAGTCTACCATGTGGCCCTCAACAACATTTAATACAACTTACATCATGTGAATAAAATTTATACAAATATACATGAAACATGAATTAAAGCTGCTATTAAGTCATCACAGGATTATACAGTTTAGATAGCTTAGAAATAGATGTCCAGGCCAGCTGAGTTAATTGTATTAAAGAAACAGTCACATAGGTGCTATTAAATAAGCATTAGTTACAAAATTTATACTATTATATTGTCAGAAGTTCTGAGAACCTAAAATAATGCCGTATATTTATTTATACTATAACGCATATATTTATTTATACTAAAATACGTAAAAAGAAGTAAAATTGGCTGAGGGCAAAGTTAAAATGTTAAGAGGTTAAGGTTTTATATGTCGGGTTCAGAAAGGGTACATGCGGAAGGATATATAAAAATAAAAAAGAATTAAAAATAAAAAAAAAATAAAATAAAAAAAAAGAATTAAATGCAACCATCTGTGTCATCCCTACCATGCGTAAGTGCTCCGTGGGACATTAAGGGTCGATCTCGCGAGCCATCGGTGATTCCCGGCTCGCCGATGATCTGGTGCCGGAACGTCACCTATTTGGCTTCTCCACGCAACCACCTGTCTCTCCAGGTGCCAACAAAGTGGGCCCAGAGCAGACGATGGAACACATAAACATGGATGGATGATAAAGCCGCCACTAGCATACTATTACCTCACTACTATTATGCAGGCAATAGCATACATTACCCCACATGAGCCTTCGGCTCAGGTGAGCTAATAAATGGGGACCAAAAAAGACAAAACAACCAGTGCCCACTACTTAACATCGTGAAAACACGCCTATATAATTTTGACCCCCTTGAACCCCACTTATTTACAGTAAAGCTGGGGTTTCGAGGGGGTATACCTTATTTGTCTTATTTCTGTTCTAAAATATAGATTGTGGGTACGTATTAGAACCGCCTCGAAGAGGCGGTTCGTATCGAGGCGGTTCCAACGAGTGCCCACAATCGATATTTTGAGCAGAAATAAGAAAAATATCACAATTTTCATCCTAAAATTTTCATTTTTACGGCGATAAAGGTGGCAATGTATTTGAATAGGAGTGTTTGCGTAATGGAATTCTTGCACACCAGATAAGGAAATCTGTAGTTTAAACATGTTACAGAAATTCTATCCTTACCCTGGAATTCCAAGACAAACTACAAAAGTAAAATGTGCGACAAATAAAACGTTAAATAAAGTAAAATAAAAATTGTCGGTGGTTTTTGCAAGACAAATACTTCCAACTCTTGGGATGACCATGCTGGTTCCGCCCAGCACGGTCATCCCGAGGGTTGGAAACGCCCATCTACAACAGAACTCCAGATCAGATTATTATAGTATTATCCATAAGTCACTACCCATAAGTTCCCACACAAGTGTTAAAGGTCATGAAAAATAGCAGTATCCCACATTGGTGTGTTATTCTAATAAATTAATTGAAAATGTGTTACTTGTTCATAGCAACAGATAAGGTACGCATTTTTGTTTTATTCATTTTTGTATTTTTTATTCACATTATTTTTATTTT